>SKCR01034523.1:0-220030 GCA_019454045.1 Zanthoxylum bungeanum
CTGTATGTACCTGAAATACGGAAGAATCTTGTGTCTGGATCGCTTCTGAACAAGCACGGATTCCGGATGGTGTTCGAGTCTGATAAAGTAGTTTTGACTAAAAATGGGATGTATGTGGGAAAAGGGTATGTAACTGATGGGCTTTTTAAGCTCAATGTAATGGTTGTTAAAACCAAAAATATCAATAGAGCTAGTTCTTCTGCTTATATTGTTGAGTACTCTAATCTTTGTGTAGGCACTGCATTTTTGCATATAAGTCCCTATGATGAGTCTCATTTGGAGACACTACCTTTTAAGTCACGGAGGTCACGGAAAACGGACATCGGAAGGGGAAATTCAGAATAAACAAGGTTCACTGTTTTCGTTCGTGCTGCGTTCGTGTATACGTTCGAACGCCAAACAGATTGCGGGCGTTCGTGCCGCGTTCGAGGAGCGTTCGAACGGTGTCGGTAATTCTGGTTTTGCTGCTAGCCTCACATCAAGCCCAATTCGCCCAAGCCTTGGCCACACGCCCAAGCCAACTTAAAACACATATTTAACACAGGTGAAATCAAAACAAATCTAAAAATCACATACCAAATTAAAATAAACATTAAAATCAATCAAATATTTTAATTCCTTAATTAAGATATTCACCCACCAATTACACAAGATTCCTTCCTAACTAAACAAAATCACATACTAAATTAAAAAGATGTCATGCCTAATTAAAATCAATTATAACAAATTAAAGATATTGACTACCTAATCTAAACCAAATTTGTCCCCCCTCAATCTAATCATTTCCTTGTTGAATACCAAATCAAATCTCTTCCTTGTGAGACAAGGTGAAGCCCTAGCCATTCTCTATATAAACAACCCCTAACCAAGACATGCACTCCACTAGCTCATTCATACAAGAAAAGCCTCCCCTAGCTCATACACACAACTCACACGAAAATCACAACACACACAAGAAACACACAAGCTTATTGACACAACTCTCCCTCACTCTCAATAACCGAAGATCACAAACCAAAGAACCCTCATTGCCTTGACCAAAACACATCCCGAACAGCCCCTTTACCTCATCAAAACAGCTCCCGAACCACACCATAACACCACCGAAAATCACACCCAAAACAGTAGCCAAAACATCCCAAGAACAGTAACTAAAATACAGCAGCAGAACAGTAGCGAATCGGAGTCAAAAGCAGCAGCAAAAGACGGAGAATGACGACTCAAAACAGTAAGACAACGAACAAGAGCAGTGAACCAGTGAACCGGAAGAGTTGCAGAGCATCCACCCTTCCGACGATCGTGTACCATACATCCGAGAGGTGATTTAAAAGGTTAGACCTGAGGGCACTTTTCTCATTAGTTTATATTCGTCTTTTGATTATTTATTGAATTCTATTCGCATGAGAGTCGTTTGTGGATGCATGTTGTGGCTTGAATGAAATGGAAAATGTGTCACCTCTTGTGTTATATAGGATGGAAACCCGGACATAAATTTCATAGCCGATTCCGAATGGACGGTAGTATGATCTGTACTCGGGATACAACTCCACGTACCACTTGAGTAAACGGCACATTCTTTTGTTTTATGTTGCTTTGATTTATTTATTTTTCGTTATTTGAATTCTGCATGTTACTTTTGTATGTATGATACAATCGAGCGCATGGGCTTAGTAAGTGGGATTAAAGGTCCCCTATTTGGAGGGGTTAAAATCCTTTACCACAATACTTTGCCGCGCCGGTTGATGTGTGTTCGGTTGGATATAAGATATGTTCAATCGGATATACTAAGTTTGATATGATTGCCTTTATTCTTGTATGCATGATGTGATCGAGCGCATGGGCTTAGTATATTCGGTTGAAGAGGTTAAAATCCTTTACCATGATGCTTTGCCGCGCCGATTAACGTATATTCGGTTGAATGTAAGATGTGTTCAATCAGGTACATGAAGTCTAAGGTTATTGTCTTTATTTTTTATATGCATTGAGATAAGCGCATGGGCTTAGTAAGTGCGATGAAAGGTCCTCTAATTGAAGAGGTTAAAATCCTTCGCCAAGATGCTTCGTCGCGCTTCGTATTTCGCTATTTGTTTTTTTATGTATGTATTGCGTCACATTTTGTGCATCAGGTCTGTTCCCGTTCGAACGCGTTATCGAACGCTATACGAACGCGAACCTTCTGTTTCCCGTTCGAACGCGTTTTACAAACGCTACTCGAACAAGCATGCATTTTGTTTCATCAGGTCTGGATCCGTTCGAACGTGTTATCAAACGCTACACGAACGCGAACCTTCTGTTTACCGTTCGAACGCGTTTACGAACGCTACACGAACGCGCACACACTGAACTGAGTCTGTCTCATCATATTTCATGCATAATTGTCTCTTGGGTGATCTCTCTTGCATTATGTGGTCAATCATATTATTTGTATTCCTGCATTTATCCATTCGATGTATTCATGAGATAGTACCCAAGCATGATTAGGTTGTTCTTAGTTTTCCATATCATATGATTGAGAATATGTTCATGAGATTGTCATGTGATGTTGTATGTTGTGATGATTAATATCATGCATGTGGATTTAGAAGCATGATACTCTTGGAAATAAGTGTTACTTAGGCCTGATTAAATTATGACGCAAATTCTTTCATTACAAGTGACATAAGTAAGGGACCATTCCAAACCCAACGGTTTGAGGTCTTCCCTTGCGAGGGGTGAGTGCAGCCTTAAATCTCATTTTCCCGGTTCACACCGGGTGGCGACTCCATTATTCTCCGGTTTAGTCCCTCGTGGCTACTCCGTACTCCCAACCGGGCCGCGAGCCCGGGACAGCATGCGTCGCCCCAGATCCTGTGTCCCCACACTTTGTCATGGTAGATTAGGACATGTTAATTTTAATTCATTGCGAAAATTAATTAACATGAATCACATTCCCAATTTTAAAATTGATAACAGACATAAGTGTGATACTTGTGTTGAGGCAAAACTAACTAGATCATATTTTCATAGTATTGAAAGAAACTCTGAACCACTTGATCTAATTCATACCGATATATGTGATTTTAATTCAATACAATCGAGAGGCGGTAATAAATATTTTATTACCTTTATTGATGATTGCACGAGATTTTGCTATGTGTACTTGATGAAAAGCAAGGACGAAGCTATAGAGAAATTTGTTCTCTATAAGAATGAAGTTGAGAACCAACTGAATAAAAGAATTAAGGAGTTAAGAAGTGATCGTGGTGGTGAGTATGTTTTTCCTTTTGAATCACTTTGTGAACAAAATGGAATTATACATCAAACCACAGCTCCTTATTCACCTCAATCCAATGAGATTGCGAAACGGAAAAATCGTACCTTGAAAGAGATGATGAACGCTATGTTAATCAGATCTGGCTTACCTCAGAATATGTGGGGAGAAGCTGTCTTATCAGCTAATTACCTTTTAAATAAGGTACCACAGAAAGAAGCAGGGAAAACTCCTTATGAAATGTGGAAAGGAATAGTACCTTCCTATAAATTCCTACGAGTGTGGGGGTGTCTTGCCAAGGTAATCATTCCTCCACCTAAGAAGGTGAAGATATGACCAAAAACTGTTGATTGTGTTTTCATAGGATATGCACATAACAATAATGCTTATCGATTTCTTGTGTATGAGTCTAATGTACAAGATATTCACAAGAATACGATAATGGAGTCGATGAATGCATCATTTTTCGAATATATTTTTCCCTGTAAAACTAATTCGAATTCAAATATGCACAAACGGGCACGTGAGACTATCATTGAAGATAGTCAGGACCAAGAACACATAAATGTTCCAGAGGATCAACAAGTTGTTGAACTTGAACCAAGACGTAGCAAAAGAGCTAGAACGGAAAAATCATTTGGTCCAGATTTTCTGACATTTTTGCTAGAGAATGATCCTCAAAGCTATAACGAAGCTGTAAGGTCAGCTGATGGTGCCTTGTGGAAAGATGCCATCAATAGTGAAATTGAATCCATCTTACAAAATCACACCTGGGAGTTAGTGAATCTTCCTCCAGGATGTAAACCTTTAGGGTCCAAGTGGATTTTCAAAAAGAAAATAAAGGCAGATGGATCAATTGACAAGTACAAAGCAAGACTTGTAATTAAAGGTTACAGACAACGTGAAGGTCTTGATTACTTTGATACTTATTCTCCTATAACGAGAATAAATTCCATAAGGATGATACTAGCGATTGCAGCTTTGTGCAATCTTGAGGTACATCAGATGGATGTGAAAACAGCCTTTCTGAATGGAGATTTAGATGAAGAAATCTACATGGAACAACCTGAAGGCTTTATAGCTCCAGGACAAGAAAAGAAGTATGTAAGTTAGTTAAATCCTTGTATGGATTGAAACAAGCCCCGAAACAGTGGCATAAAAAGTTTGATGACACCATGTTGGCAAATGGTTTCAAAATCAATGAATGTGATAAATGTATTTATGTCAGAGAGACAGAAGCTGGCTATGTCGTTTTATGTCTCTACCTTGATGACATACTGATTGTCGGGAGTAATGTTAAAATGGTGAAATCTACCAAAAATATGCTGAAATCCAAGTTTGACATGAAAAACATGGGTCTAGCAGATGTCATTCTGGGAATAAAGATCTCGAGAAGTCCAGATGGACTTATTCTTGATCAGTCGCACTATGTGGACAAGATTCTTGGTAAATTCAACAAAGATGATTCTGTTGTGGCTAGAACTCATTTATATGTGAGTTTACATCTATCAAAGAATATGGGAGATGGTATATCTCAAGTAGAATACTCTAGAGTTATCGGGAGTTTGATGTATCTATCGAGTTGTACAAGGCCTGATATAGCCTGTACAGTAAACAAACTCAACAGATATACGAATAATCCAGGGGTTGATCACTGGAAAGAAATAGTGAGAGTACTCAGGTACCTACGTTTTACTCCTAATTATGGGTTACACTATCATAGATATCCAGTTGTAGTCGAAGGATACAGTGATGCTAATTGAATATCTGACATGAAAGACTCAAAGTCTACCAGTGGCTATGTGTTTACACTAACTGGTGCAGCTATATCATGGAAATCCTCCAAACAGACTGTGATAGCCAGATCTACAATGGAATCAGAATTCATTGCATTAGATAAGTGTGCTGAAGAAGCTGAATGGCTTCGAAATTTTCTAGAGGATATTCCAAGTTGGCCTAAGCCAGTGCCAACAATTTACATTCATTGCGATAGTCAATCTGCAATTGGAATGACACATAACAATATGTATAATGGTAAGTCTAGACATATTCGTCGTAGACACAATACTGTTAGACAATTACTCTCTACTGGAGTTATTTCGATTGACTATGTAAAGTCAAAAGATAATATTGCGGATCCGCTAACCAAAGGGTTAAACATAGAGTTAGTTGTGAAATCATCGAGGGAATGAGACTAAAGCCCATTATATAAATGATTATTACGAAGAAAAACCCAACCTTGTTGACTGGAGATCTCAAGATCTAGGTTCAATGGGACAACCTCCTCGTAAAAGACATAATTGGTTCACTGTGGGGGGTTACCCTCTAGTCTATTCCTATGGTGAAATGAAACAGTGATGCTCGTAGGTAAAGAGGTTAAGCAAAGGCTTTTAATGATTCTTATGCGTCGGGAATCCGAGCAGAGTATTACGAGATACTCTTAAATAAGAAATCACATATGTGAGAGCGAAGTGGGGCCGCTTCAAAGGGAATTGTACGGGGCACAATTCGTAGAAACTCTTGCAGAACCAGGTTGATGTTCATGGCAAAAAATGAACATAATAATGAGAACTCAGATGTGTTAGGTTAAATATCTATGTGATATATGTTCTCCATTTACATGAACGACAATACAGTTCAATGACATCGCGTCCACTGTCAGCCAGTAAATGAGATATATTTTCACAAGGGATGGTTCAAAGGCTGAGGCTTACCTATCATATGCAGGTGTTGAACCGTTGAACTCTTCTAGGTCAAAATAAAATGGTTTATAAAATAATTTTATTTGACGTTTTTCGCCAATTTCATTCATGTGGGGGATTATTGGAAAAATGCGTATGAGTAAACATTTTGAGGCTCAATTTTAAGCATGGTCCACTTTGTGTTAGTGGTTGTTATTGAATGATTCGGATACTCCTCCGTGAGTACTTCGAAATGGTATATTCATATGCTTAAAATGGTGCTTGGGTGAATGAGAAATTGTTGCTCAAAGTTCACCAATTGGTGTTGGAAAATAAAGAGAAGTTAGCTTGTCCCATATGGGAAAGCTATAGAGGGAAAATTGTGCTTATATATGATTGCTCATATGTAGATGGGTAAGAGTTATAAGGATAGAGACTCTCTCTACGTGCGCGCAGGGGGGTGCAAATCAAAATCCAAACAGGCTTGGCTCGTGTGCACCCGCGTGTCCTGCGTACACGAATGCCGGACCAAATTGTGCGGGCCCGGCCCAGCCGAATTTTTACTAATCTCTTCAATTTTCCAAGCCTTTTGAATTTCCATAACAGCTAATTTAATTAGCTTGGTGGTTACAAAAGTTGAATTTCCATAACAGCTAATTTAATTAGCTTGGTGGTTACAACAAGTGAAAGGCCTCCCATTTATGAGATATAATTGGCATGTTTATTTCCTTTAAATGAGCTGTGTTTTTCGTTTTCCTATATAAACAATACTCAGATTTTGTTTACAACACAGAGAATAAAAAAAACAAAACATCACACACAACAACTCGTTTTTCTTTGTTTTGTTAAGGGAGAGTTCAAACACTTTTGTGGTTCGTTGGATACGAGTTCGGTGGTGCCCTTACTCGTACGTTTTCCGTTGTATTATGGGAAACAATCGTCTCACGTTCTACTACACCTACGGTAGGGGACGAATTTATTTTAAGGATATTGTTGAAATCAACAAGCCTCGGAATAGTGAAGATTTGGGCTAATTTCAGGGTCCACTCATCAGCCTCCGCCTCCGCTCATCAGCCTCTGCCTCCGCTCATCAGCCCTGCCTCCGCTTACCAGCCTCTGCCTCTGCTCGCCAGCCTCTGCTCTCAGCCTCTGCCGTGAGGGTCTGCTCTCAGGGTCCGCCGTGAGGGTCTGCTCTGTGGGTCTGATTTCAGGGTCTTCCGAGAAGGTCTGATTTCAGGGTCTACCGATAGGGTCTGCTGGGCTAAATTTAAGTCTAATTCAGATTTCCTTGTAACTACCGAAATATTGTAATATTTGTAAAACAGTAAGTGTAGAGGCTCTTTATACGAGTGCTCGCAGGGGGTGCAAATCTCAGCTCCGATTGGTTTGTTCAATGTGCACCCATACGTCCTGCGGACACGATTGGTTTGATCAATAAGCCACGTTGTGCAACTTCTTTGTAATTTTTGACTTTTCAAGTGCTTGTAACAGCTGAATTAATTATTAAAATTAATTAATGAAATAATTATTAGAATAAATTAGCGAATAACTGTTAGAATTAATTAACGAATTAATTGCTAGAATTAAATATGACAAGTATGAATTTGAAAAGTTATAGTTAATTAAAAAATAAATTAATGACTATAATTAAATATGACATATATGAATTTGAATAGTTATAATTAATTAATTATCAAATTAATGATTATAATTAAATTCGGCAAGTTATAAGGCGATTATAACTTTTCGAATTTCCCATGAATGGCTATATATTGGCTCATTCTTTAGAGTTCCACAGTGCAATTTTTATATTTTATTTTAACGTTGTGTCATCATAGTTGTATTCGGTTTTTCGTAGAAAGAGTTCAAACATATTAAAAGCTCGTTGGAAATAATTTGGTTGTGCACCAAAGATATTTCGCTGAAATAATCCTAAGCACCAACGGTAGGAGGTGAATCTGTTTTAAGGACACCATGTGCTACACAAGCCTCGGGTTATATCTCTGTATCTCAATTTTATTCACAGTTTCGATTTTACTTATTTCATATTTGATTAATACTATTTCAGAATTTTATATCCTACCGATTATATATTTACTCTTATATTATTAACTATCTATATTTATTCTTACATTCTTAAAATAAAAGGTGATAATAATACATAGATTTTTTCCTTCACTAAGTTCACCTATACACTAGAAAAATGACAAAATTAACTATAAATTTATGAAAACCTTTGATTTAAAAAAGTTTGGCTTTTAGATATAGGTATAGTAGGCCTAAATCGATTCAATCAATTTGAATAGGTTTGGTTTTTTTTAAAAAATAACTAAATCTGTTTGGGTTCAATCCTTATAACCAAAATATGCACTCTTAAATAATTAAATAATATTTTGGGGAATTATTAAAACTGAAAATGATCTAGTATTAGTAAAATTATTATCCTTGTGGTGCATTAAGGAGTCATTGAGAGTGTAAAACAATTCTAACAAAAATGAAATGATTTGGCAAGCTCATATTAATTTTCATTCACCAAAAAACATCAAATTAAAGAATCCAAAGGAGAAAGGAAGAGAGTTTAATAACAAAAATATAACTCTCAGGATACAACTGCAATCTTTTTTTTACCAACTTTTTTGTTTTTCAGGTTTATATAATAATATTTGACACCCACAAAACCTGAGCAATCATGGACAAAACCAAAGCCACCATCAAGCTCTGTGACTTAAACAACAAGGCACTGGCTGAAGAATCCTGATCAGAACTTTTGGAACTTGGAGAATCTGTAGAAAATTTTCATTTTATCAGCATATATATGATTATTAGATGATGTATTCTAAATTTTATAACGTGTAGATACCTGAACTTTTAAGGCAGCCGAGTGGATTAACACGTTGGCCGCATTTTCCAGGCAATTCTTGGGCTTTAGCCAGATCAATGCCAGCTTGCTCAGCTCTTCTACTGCCTTTGTTACTAATAAAGCTACACAAACATTCAGGATTGGACTTGATAAGCGATTTAAGAGGCTCACAGCAACTATCCGGCACGTCTCGGCTTCCATTAAGGTACCTGAAGCAAGGAGCAAGCTGGTTCAGGCAAGAACTGCTTTGACCCCATGATCCCTTTACACTCAACAACACCATTAATAATGCAATCCCATATCTTGAAATCAACTTCATCTCCATTTGTTTTTGTTAATCTTTGATACATGCTTATATATATATATATATATATATATATAGTAATTTTTATGAAAAGGGCTTTGAGTTGGTAAGCCAACAAGTGCTTATTGGTTGACTTTTCATTGTTATTTCTAGAAAATGATTTTGTTTTGGGACCAGTTGAAAGAGGAAGGTAATGGTCGTTGGATAGGTGAAGCTAACTACTTGCCACCATGAGAAACTAAAATATTGGCAACCAAGTATCAAATTTCATGTACGCAATTAAATTAAATAAAGTCTTTTCTTTTTTTATTAAGTAAAATTGGCTATATATGATCAAATAATAAAAAATAATAAAAGCTACTGAAAATTTTGAAGCTTCTAGAGCTATGATGCAATATTGGACTCAAAATTAATTACTAAAATAGGTGAAAAAGAATTGCATGTCAAATGATCATGGGATTGTGCAAAGGAGGAACAATGAAATGATTTGACATTTTTAAGTATGAAAATTCCCGGCTATTAATTAAATGAATTTTCCTTAATTTATCTAAAAAGTTATTTATCTTAGGCTGCAACATTATACTATCATTAGCGGTCTTGAATTATCTTAAATTATAATGGACTCAAAGCTAATTTTTAAAATCAGGCCTCTATCAATAAATGATAAAAATTTAAAAATCATATTATACACATAAAAAATGAAATTTTATTAGATTTGAAGGTTATAATTTTAAATAAAATTTTGAGACCTCAATCAACCACATGTGTCAAGCAAGATATGTGATGAGTAGAAGTTATCCAGATCTATATGCGTTGGTGAAGTTGGATTTGCAAACGAAACTTCTTTGGGAAGCTCAAACATAGAGAAATTTGAAACATATAATTAATTTTTAAAATATATATATGTACAATGTATATTTTCATAATTTTTAACACCTATCTAAACATTAATAATATATTAAATTAATTTTTCTAAAAATATTTTTTTTATTACCCATTATCAAACATTAACTGATTTTGTGAAATTATGAATAAATACTAGAGAAGAAATCATTATGAGGCAATAACACCATACTTGGGGTATCAGTAATATGGAGGAAGATCCACAAAAAATTCTTAGGTTCAAAAACTCTTAGTAGCGCTTTTGTAAAAGCTTCAGATAAAATCGGTTTACCCACGCATTCATATGGATGATGTGAGGTTTCCCCGATATTCAACAGCTTTGAATGGTCACCAATATCACCATTAGGGGTGGCAATTTGGGTCAGGATTCGTTATTTGTTCGATTCGATTCGCTTTAAAACGGATACGGATTTGAAAAAATGGATTCGTGTAATAAATGGGTCAATTCGATTCGATTCGTTTATTAAACGAATCAAATACGAATTTAAACTCATTGATTCGTTTATTCGTTTAGAATTCGTTTTATTATTTTTATTTACTAGTTCTTATTAATTTTCAATTAAGATTCGAGAAATTATAGTTAGTTACCATAGAAAAAGTAATATTTTCGATATTTGGTGAGATATTTTTAGTAAATATATTAATTACATATTTCATATGTATATATTTATGAAGAATTAATGTAAATCAAGTGTGGTGAATTATAATATTAAATAATATCATGACTAAACGAATATTCGTATTATACGAATCCATTACATTTTGATTCGATTCGTTTAGGATTCGATACAAATTCGATTAGTTGATTCGTTTTGCCACCCCTAATCACCACATTTGGAAACGGCATCTATCAGGTATGCATTTTTCTTTAAAAATGTAAACCGATCATAGTCCAAATTAGATGTCACTAGATTAATTCTTCTTTTTGTCTATTGATAAAATCTCAAAATATTGCATTTTTTATCTGCAGCCCTAAGCAATGCAAAGACACTGAAAGAAGTTGGTTTTTTAATAAGCAAGCATTGGCAAAATATTGCGATGTATTACTAATAAATCAGATGCAGATTCCTTCCACGTACATTCATTCAGCTAACAAAAGTCCACTGTACTTTATAATTGAAGAGCGAATTATTTAATAAGCTAAGATGAACTGTGCTATAGCTGCTGTTAGAATTAACAGTATGGCTGAAATCGAAACACGTGATTTGGCGGTATAAGATTCAGGATCTCATATTGAGTGTGTTTTTTGTAAGAGCCTGAGACAGCCGGAGGTTTTACCCGCTCCGCTTAAGCCCGAAAGAGGTGGTTTGACGACGGAGTTTCCAACGATTCAAAATAAAAAAGAAGTATGGCTGAAACTGTCACAGCAGATAAAAAGAGAAAACTTTACATGAGAAAATGAAAAAACTTGAGCTCACAAGCTGATTTCTGATGTTCTTAATTTCCAGCAACAACAGGCGAAGACGGATGCTGAACTTTGATGATCTTAATGCAGACTTTGATCAGTGATTCTATGGTGGCCAAGAGTCTCCTCTTTGAAAATAATAAACGTGATTTGATGTTACATAACAAAAACATCCCAACAAATGATGTATCTGAACAAATTAAACATCTGATAAAAGGCAACCACAATTTTCAGAAATTGAAACCACAAAAATTCGCATTTAACAGTAAAAGAAAAACCGGGAGAAAATCTATTTAACTAACATACATGCATTCGACATACACTCCCACTCCTACGGGAAAGATGGACGCCTCCATATCCGCCCTCTCAAAATTATGACTGTAATCGATCATGGATGATAGACCGTTTTTCATTTTTTTATAATTTGTCCTACTACACATAGTATATCATACCAACTTCAATGAGGCTGATGTGAGGGATATTTAGTGCCACAGAAGGGCCCCTGCAGTTCTTTCGAAGAAATGAATACAAGATATCGATCACAAACCTTTTCACAAATGAGGATGATCTCCTTGCCTTCACATAAGAGTGCCCCATTATGTAAGCAACTCCTGCTTCCTTGGCCTGGATCAAATCCATTAGCTCTTCCCTAACTGCTGGATCCATTCGAGGATCTGATGGTAACTGAAACCTCACCTGCCGCCTCCTAACTGCTGGATTATGCTCGTCAAAAACAGATTGTAAACTCTGAAGAGTTAAAGATTTGCTGCTCTGGATGGAGCTGCTCAAACCAATATCCTCTTCTTGTACAGATATTACCAAGCTCGTGCCTGATTGGACATTTCTGGTGCTTATAACAGCCATCCTTCCATCCAATGAAGACTCAGTACTAGAGAATTGTGGTTCTTCTGCTTCCATCTGGATGAACTCTGCTATGCTTTGTATGAGCTGGTTCTCAAAATCACCATCATCACGCTGAACATCTTTGTAACCATACCTCACTATGCACCTATACATTCGATATGGCCTAGGGCAAACACGGCCAATAAGGAAGCGTTCCTCAGGAGAAACATATGGGACTGGAACTGATTTTACACAAACAAATACTAGCACCTTATGAAATGCTGGAAGGTTTGTTACAAAGTGAGAGAAGATTGCTGGGACCCCCGTTGCCAATTCTGAGTATATAAGGCCAATCCCAGGCACACGGACAATACCAAGGCTGGGGCCCAGACCAAGTAACCATTTTAATGAAACTTTGTTGTGCAGGTCAAAGTTGTACTTCTTGCGAGTTCCATAATGCCAGATGTACATAGCAACCATAAAGATGAACAAGAGCACGAGAGAGACCCATCCTCCCTGAGGCACTTTAATGAATGCTGCTGATAAGTACACACCTTCAATGGCCAAGAAGAATACAAGGAATACCGCAGCCAGAAAGATATTTTTATACCAAACAAAGATTATGATAAGTGCCATAAGAAACGTTGTGATGAACATAACTGTCATGCAAGCAAGTCCTGGGCATCAAAAAAAGAAGCAACGTCAAGCAAGACATGCGAGAAACTGATGTTATGTCTGACGAAGTCCCTCCAAATTACTATGGTGACGAGCAGGCACAAGTAATGTGAAGTTTAAACTAATGACATTGGACAACACACTAGTACCAAGAGATGACTCCGACGGTGAAGAAAGACTTACCATAAGCATTTCCGATTAATGTCGTGTCCTGAAACCCAATAGTTATAGCAAGAGTAAGGATCATCAGGATCCAGTTTATTTCCGGAATGTATATCTGCCCATATATATGTCTTGAGGTATGAACAACCTTGACTCGGGGAAAGCAACCAAGAGAATGGCATTGTTTGACAATAGAGAAAGTAGCGGTGATAATAGCTTGACTCCCAACAATGGCTGAAAGCGTGGCAACGACAAAGACAGGCCAAAATACAGGTTCTGCAGCAAAAGGGTAGTAGTAAAATTAAATCAACTCAAAAGTTGATAGCAGATATAGGAGTAATTTCATTTCTTCTCAGTATGACTAACCAGGTATAGAGTCATAAAAACTGTTTGGAATGTTGTCAAGGTTTTTCGACAGGTAAGCAGCCTGACCCATGTATTGCACTACTAAACAAGGGTATACGAAAAATGTGAATGCGAGCTGCAAAGGTTAAACATCATTCAGCTTTCCACCACACAAATTTACAACAGAGCGTGTGTTGACGGAAGTATGAGTCCAACTCACCCTGATCGACAAGGCAGTGAAATGACCAAGGTCTGCAAACATAGCTTCAGTACCTGAAGAGACCCAAAAATGCTCATTTGTAAGTACAAAAGAATTGGCAACATAACAAAATTTAATCAGTACCTGGTATATAGGACTTGGATAATTATAACCAACCAACCCCACCCCCCCCCCCCCCCTCCCAAAAAATAAAAAAACCTTCAAGATAGTTAATATAATGACTTGCACTATTTATCCAGCAATTTCGTAAATCTGTGATGCAAAACTTAGAAAAGATTGTGTATATCCAGATCCACCTACCAGTTATGCAGAGAAGGAGCCCTCCAAGAGAAATCCAACCAGTTTTACCAGTGTCCCTGAAGTACTTGATGATATAAAGTGGAGAAATGGCAGAAACGACCTTAGGATTCCAATGTATGATGTTGTACAAACCAACGGCAAAAATTGAAATCAGCCAGATGGTTATAATCGGTGCAAACATGAAAGCCACTTTGTGTGTGCCAAAATGCTGCAGAGCAAACAGGCCCACCAATATGACACAAGCAAGTATGAGCAGTTCACCTACAAAAAGAGGTAGCATACTCTCTCACACACACACGCACAAAAAAAAAAACACGTCTGATTTCCTAGATAAACATGGAAGTATCAATATGCATCTGTGCCCTTAATCAAAACTTAAATATAACTGGCGGAGAGAGAAAACCGGATTACCATCAGTCAGTTTGTTTTCTCTAACTTGTAGCCCTGATATTGATGATAGAACTGCAAGGGAAATGGAAATATGCATATATATTAGTCCCACCAAGATCACAGGAGTTAAAAGAAGAAAAATCAACAAATTAAAGAGCCTAGATTAAAAATAAATTATCAGATTACAGCACAATAAAATAATTTTCCAAAATGCCGCTGGCATAACATACTGTCTTATAGGACTAGGATTCTAGAATGATTCCACCGCTATCAAAACTAGCAAACCACCGAAAATTGGTCCTCATAATAAAACCATGAATAATGAAATACATACAAAGGGGATACACAGTTTCTAACCCAACAGAATTAGGTAAAGTATAGTCTGACTAGATGATTCAATTATCTATATAAGCTACCCATAATTGAATTGGCTAAGCCAGTGGAATGCTCCGATATTTTAACATGTAGAGGGTATTGTACAGTTTAAGTTGTAAGAAAGCCCCTCAAGTTCACAGCAAGCATCGATGCTAAATAAATGACATTGGTTTACCTGATATTGCTGGAGTAAGCACACCATCACCTATGACCATACAAGCACCAAAAAGGACCACAACTAGTAGGACTGTCCGTAACTTCTTATGCTTCTCCAAGAATCTCTTAAAAGGAGAAGTTCCAACAGCATGGGCTGCATGGCCATATTTGTAGGTTGAGAGCTCCTCATCAGCTGCTTGTTGATTAGGAAGTAAGCTAAACTTTGCATGCCTACACAGCAGTGAGTAAAGAGCAAACGGGCCACCTGATATGAATTAGAAATGCATAAGCTCTGGAGGCATAGAAAATAAAGCATCCAAATACAGAAGTCTTTTAAGTCCACCATACCTTCACCATTATCATCTGCACTCAGTACAATAAAAGCATACTTGAGCAAGGGTATTAACGTAATGGTCCAAAAAATCAAGGAAACTGCCCCAAATATTGTATCCTCGCTCTCCTTTCTATCCAGCCTCTTTGAAAATGCACTGGAATAAACATAGAGAGGTGAAGTGCTCAGATCTCCATATACTACTCCTAGACTTTGGTATGCTAATAGTAGATTCCTGGAGAGATTTACCCACGAAAGCTGCAGAGCAACAAAATCACGATTAAGCTTCCACCAATCAAGCACTTATTACAATGCAGGTTCCGAGAAAATAATAATAGTAATAATAACAAAAGCTCATGCTATGAACGACAATAAAATCATAGTATATTAAGCTAGACACTTTATCCGCATAAGTCAAAGTGTAGCCGATCATCGATACTATTAACATTCAACAGAGAATAAATATGATAATTTACATTTAAAAAAATTGACTATTAGCAAATTGTCTAAAAAATGGGGTGGACAACAGCACATGTTAATATGTTTTTTCCAATACAAGTAAAAATTTAAAGAAAAAACCTAAAAAGCAGGGTCAACCTTATATAGATGCCAGAGAAATACCTAAAAGAGGAAAGCAAAACCCATTTGATAGTAGCTCACAAGCTCGTTTCCCGAAAACAAAACAATGATGAAAATGCATCCAGTATCAATGTATAGATGAAGATGAATTATGTGTATATATATATATATATATTCAAATTGATTCCGAGATTAATAAAAAATTCAAGACTTTGAGACACGTATGCACACACTTAAAATCAAACAGAGTTGGTTCAAGTATTCAAGCTCAAGAGAATCGAATCACCATTATAAGAAAAAAAACATATATATTTACTGTAATTAACCAAAATTCACTAGCTCAATCAGCAGTAACTGAAACATAAATAATTTAACCCCAAAAAAAAAAAATTAAAAAAAAAAAAAAGATCATAATTCATCAATGAACACAGGTAAATTAAAAAGAATTAAGCAAGAAAAACCAAACTTAATTAAAACATAGCATTAAAAACATGAAATGAAATTATAGTTATAGGCATGTAAAATAAATGAAAGGCATCACCTGAGACGGGTTACGAGAAGGGGGGAGGCCAGATTCCGACTCCATGAGTGATCTCAATAAACTAAAAACGGATTAGTGATTTAATTAAACGATCATTAACTCCGTAATTAGCTCTACAATCAGTGAGTTCGATTCACGGCAACACGGATTCCGCATCTCCTGTCTCCAGGCTGCTTCTTATAATCCCAATCCATTTTTCACGCGCCTGGGGCTCCTTTTCAGTTGAGTTTTACTTTTGAGTGTGTTGAGGATTTGATTGCGAAATAAAATATTTTTGGAAATTTCTTTCCCTGTTATATTTTATAAACTGATCTTGGAAATTATTTTTAAGTTTTTATAAATTATTTTTAATTAAATATAAATATTACGGAGAGTGTATTCAATTAAATTTTTAATTGGTTACATCAAATTTCTTTATAATCTACCTATTGTTTAATTCCTTCTAAGCTCGCACATATTTCTGAACATGAGCAGATAATGAAGTTAAGTAGAAAATATAAATTTTTTTATTTGATTTAAATTAATAAATTTATTTTTTTATTAAATATAAATATTACGGATGATATATTTATTTAAGATTTTAATTGATTATGTCATATTTCATTATATTTCACGTATTGTTTAATTCCTTTCAAACTCTCACGTAGGTTTTAGCATGAGCGGATAGTGATATTGATTTAGAACAATATCAAAGTGAAGTATGTGCGAAGTAAAGTAAAGAATTATTAACAATCATGAAGTGAAAAAGTGCAAAGTGAAGTAGTTATAATGTTAATATAATGGTTTATATTTTGCATTATCTAACGACTACCCTTAATTTTGATTAAAGATAAATTAGATTTTACACATGTGACTATGTGAGTACATTTTTCAACCTATGAGTTTGATTATTCTCATGTTTCAAATGAGAATATATCAAAGAGAATATAAAAGAATAAGAGAAGAATGATTATGGCTATCCACCCCTACAAAATACAAACCAAGTTAGGGAGTAGCTATTCTTTTGCTCATTCTATTGGAGTTGGTGCTCGACGTTCCAAATTTTGTTATATTTATTGTAAATACGATGTATATTTATATTTTATTATGAATAAAATTGAGTAATTTTCATCAATATATTCTATTATATGATAGACGCGTAAAAAACCTTAGAATGAATAGTTGTGACATAATTACAAAAGCGTCGTAATGTTACTGAGAAATGTCACAATACAATTCATTCTTAAAATTGTTCATAGTCAAGGTTTACATACCTGGTCGATTAGTAAACCCGTGAGACCGGTACGTGTCGTATATTAGAATTGTTCTAATGGTTTGTTTCAGTAAACCATGAGTTTTGGGAGACTTTTATAGACACGTAGGTATTTATTAGATAAATACTGAACAACTTATTCGAAGATTCCTGATAGATGGTACACCAACGTCAATATGAATATTTACTAGTCGAATAACATACTAGCTCCTTTGACTTGTGATACCACTGTGGATATATGAGATATCCTATGTACTTTGATGATAGTCACGTCAACGATCTTTTAAGATCAGACATCCGCCTGTTCGTCGGGTATGGACTGATACTCACGATATCCTGTGATGTATCCAGAGAGGATCTGTCAGTCCTGTGTACGAGATTTAGGTGTCCAAATTATGATTTTTTGAAATCATTGGCCGAGGTATGATTCGGAAACGAGTTTCGAATATTTATTTAAGAATCATAATTATGTCGCGACACATGAATTATTCATAGCGGAGATTTGACGTTTAATCTATATCTCCGGAATAATTCAGATAACCTATGATAAATGGATTATATATATACAATGACTTCGACTTGGATGATTCAATTCGATTATCTATGATCGTCGTAATTTATGAGTGAACAAATTACAGACACATAAATGGTTTATGTGACAGATAAACTTGAACCTAGAGAGTCCCACAATTTAAAGTGTACTCGTTAAGCACTTGGGCAATTAATTATGGATAATTCGGATTATTCATAATTTACACATGCGTATTAAATAATGTGTATTTATATACTATACATAATTTAAATTAGATACACATTATTAACCAGTTAAATTTTGACACTTATTTTATTATTATTATTATTAATTAATTAATTGTTAATTAATTATTAATAATGATAAAATGGAATATTATTCTTGGAATATTATTCCATAATATTATTTTATCTTTGTGTTAATTAGATAAATAAGTTAATTAATTAGTTATTTATTTAGATAAGAATATTATTGGAATATTTTTATATAATTGGCAAATTTTGATTTGCTAAACCATGGTATTTGGACACATGGATTTAATTAACAAAAATCAAAATAATAATTAATTTTGGATAAGATCAAAATTGTGTCAAAATAAAGGCCATAAAAAATTGATTAATTTTGTTGAAAATTAATCCTAATTTTCGGCCAAGGTAGGGTTTTCCTATATAAATGGAGTTGTTTCATTTTATTTAGGTTTAGGCCATTTAGCCACTCTCATTTGTTGAGAAAATAAAAGAAAAAATGGGTTATCTTGGATGGTACCGCAGTCTCATCTATTCTACATGTTTATCAAATAACTTAGGAGGTAAGACCTTTGTAAACGGGTCTGCTATGTTGTCTAGTCCTTGAATCTTAAAGACCACTATGTCTTTTCATTCAATTATCTCTTTAATTATATGGTATTTCTTTTCCACGTGTTTAGACTTGGAATGCGCTCTAGGCTCTTTAGCCTGCGCAATGGCTCCGCTATTATCACAATACAGTAGGATCGAATCCGAAATACTAGGCACAACGCCAAGTTCTGTGATAAAATTTCTAATCCATATAGCTTCTTTAGTAGCTTCTGAAGTCGCTATAAATTCCGCCTCAGTGGTGGAATCAGATGTTGAGCCTTGCTTTGAACATCGCCAACTAACCGCACCACCGTTAAGGGTAAATACGTAACCTGATGTAGATTTTCTTTCATATGGATCTCCTTGGAAGTCGGAGTCCGTGTAACCTTTAACTTATAGCTCATCTTCTCCATATATCAGAAACTTATCCCTAGTACCTTTAAGATATTTCAGGATATGTTTTACGGCTGTCCAATGATCATTACCTAGATCAGATTGATATTGGCTGGTCACATTGAAGCCAAAACTGATGTCAGTTCTAGTACGTAATATAACATACATTATGCTTCCAATACAATAAGCATAGGGCAAGTTAGAAATTCTAACTCTCTCTTCCTCAGTCTGAGGTGTCATTTTTTTGAAAGATATATGTCATATCAGAAAGGTATATCTACTGCCTTGCAGTTAATAAAACCGTACATTTCTAACATCTTATCCATGTACATCGATTGTGACAACCCTATAAGCTTCATAACTTTATCCCGGTAGAGTCTTATACTTAGTATATCATTTCCTATGATAAGGATGTTATCTACATACAAGACTAGGAAAACTATCATGCACTCACTCACTTTCTTATAGACACAAGGTTCTTCCTCGTTCTTGATGAATCTAGATAATATAATTATCTCATCAAAATGACGATTCTAGCTTTGGGATGCGTGTGTAAATCCATAAATAGACTTATGGAGCTTACAAACCTAGTTTGAAGTCTCACTGGATACGAAAACTCTCTGGTTGTTTTATATAGATATCCTCATAAAGGAATCTATTTAGGAAAGCGGTTTTCACATCCATCTGCCACATCTTACAGTTATGATATACATCAAAGGCTAAAAGAATCCTAATAGATTTTAGCATGGCTATTGGTGAAAAACGTTTCCTCATAGTCAATCCTAGGGCATTGAGTGTAACCTTTCGCTACCATTCGGACCTTAAAAATTTTTACCTTTCTATTGGGCCATCGCTTCCTATTATAAATCCATTTACAACCAATAGGTTTAATTCATTCAGGAAGTTCAACTAAGTCCCAGACTTGATTGACTTGCATAGAATCCATCTCAAAATTCATGGCTTCCTACCAATTTATCTAATCGATATCCAATATCGCCTGTTTTTTCGTAGTTGGATCTTTTTCCTCCAAGAGAAGAACATCAAGGCTCACATCAGATGTTAAAAATAATCTCTCATGAGGCTTTGATATTTTATTTGACTTACGTAGAAATTGTGTTGTAGATCATTTTCCTAATTGGATCTCTAGTTCCATCTCAGGTTCCTTAATATTATGACCAAACTCATCAAGTTCAATCTCTTTACAATTCCCACTTTCTCTCAAAAATTGCTTTTCAAGAAAAGTGGCAAAACGAACAATAAATACTTTTCGTTGCTCGGAATCGTAGAATTGATATCCCATGGAATTATCAGGATATCCAACGAACCTATATTTATACCCCATGGGTGCTAGTTTGTCCCGCTGCGCAACTCTAACGTATGCAGGATAACCCCAAATCTTTATATAACGACCAGAAGTCACAACTACTGTTTCTCTGTGGGACGAGTGTCACATAACATAAATTATGTTTGGACATATATACACTTATGAAATGATTGTAGGGGACAGTCAGTAAAATTCTTCGAGATTCCGATACGAGATGGTATGATGTCCCACTATGGACAACTTATGGTATTTGGCCATAACTCTTCTATACGAACTCTAATTTTTATGAATTTTATATCGTCGGAAAGATAAGATCGAGACCTACAACTTCCACATTGAACATTTTCCAAATTCAAACTAGAAATGGGTCAAAAATGCATATCAAAAATCTAGATGAATAATGCTCGTGGACCCATCTAGATAAATCTCAAACTTTCTCAAATTTTCTAAACTTTTATTCAATAATAACAATTACAAATAGCCCCTAGTATAAAAATGGGAACTATTTGGGTATCCCCAACATTTGAAGAAAAGAAGAAATACGTGAAAGAAGATTAAAAGAGAAAAAAGAAGGAAAATAGAGGAAGAAGGAAGGAAGGAAAGAAGAGGAGGCATGTATCCACCCTCACATATCAAGCTAGGTTGAGGATTGAAAACCATTGAGAGCTTGAAGAGCAAAGGAAATCAAGAGGAAGAAGGTAATGAAACTTGACCCAAAACTTGAATTGTAAAATTCTAAGAGTATGATGATAGAATATGGCAATTGGCATATTAGAGATTGTATTTTGGTGATTTATAAATAAAGAAATTGATTGTAGGATTAAATTTTCAAATTTTGAAAATCCTAAAGGTTGAGATAAAAACAAGAATGATGAGATTAAAGAATTATTTGAGGATGATAACTTGTTATAGAATATGTGAAGTTGAAGTTTAATGGAATGGTTTATGCAATGGTTTTGATATATAAGTTTTGGTGATGCATTTGGGGTAAGATAGACTTTGGGAAGCAAGTTTAGAATCCTGGAAAACAGGCTAGCGTCATGACGTCCAAGGGCCAGCATCACGACGCGTACTGGGAAATTCTTACACATCTGTTTCTGGAATGTGAGCGTCGCAATGCCTAGGGACTTGCGTCGCGACGCGTATATAGAGGATGCTCACTGGATTGTTAGCATGTGTGAGCGTCGACGCCCTGGGGGCAGAGTCGCGACTCGTGGTCAGAATTTTACCCAAATCAATTTTAGTTCAATTCAGTTTCACCCTAGCGTGTTAGAGGCCACCCTAAGGGTATTGTATCAGCTCGTATATATACATTACATGATGATGTGTGCATGATACATATTGAAATGATGACGAGTATTTAAATAGATAAATTTAGCCTAATTTGGTAATGTATTCCTCAGTCTATTTTCTAATCAAGTTTATCAATTATAGATCATCGTAGGAACCGTAGTTTCCTTCGACAGAGTAAACAATGCAGCCAAATTCCAAATCAGTGAGTGGATATTTTTCTTTCAAAGTTGATTTTGTATGTACTTGTTATTGATCAAGACTTACTTTTAATATTTTAGGGCGTTAGCCAAGTGTATTTTTAGTAATTTCATGCGTAAGAAGGTTTGAGAAACTTTGAGATTTTAAAGCATGAGTATTTATGATTTTGGAGGCATGGGGGAAAAAATCATCTCAGATGTAACTTGATAAAGATATGGAATTGAAGGATTTCGATAACCAATCTGGATATAGATGTGTGCAAACGGGATACACGACCAGGGATGACAAATGCCCCTAGATCCTGGGTATTGGGCTAGTGGGATAGCAAGACCCATAGACCCGAATTTCAGAGACAAGTTGGTGGCACTGTTAGCACCATTGTTTATTGGTTCAGTGGCTTGGGGGATGACGATACATAATGCCCCAAGACCACTAGTTAGGCGTATGAGGGGACGATGATACGTAATGCTCCCATGCGTCAGGTTTTCAGAGACAAATTTTAGTGACAGATTTTCAGAGATGCAGTTTTCAAAAATTAAAGTTTTATTAAAGGATTTTAAAAAGAAAATTTAGTACTTTTGAAAGGCTCAGAGTTTTGCAGACAGAGAAGCTTTTGAGAAAAAATTTACAGAAAAGTGATGGATTCAGAAAAGAAAAGAGTTTTTAGAAAAAAGATGGTTTTCTGGTGACAGTTTCGGTTTTAGAACCAAAAGTTTTCATAAAAGCATATTAGTTTATGTTTTACTTGTCCATTCACTTAGATTATTCAAACGATCTAACCCTCACTCCCAGTTTCTTTATTTTACAAGTTACTCGGAGGACGAGCTCTGGAGGATGGATAATAATGGCAGTCACTAGGGTGTTCGGTCCACCAGGTTAAGTCAGAGATTGAGTTTGGTCAAGTCCAATTTCAGATATTGAACAATAAAATTGTGTACAATATTCATGTATAAGTTGATAAGATTATTGATGTCGAGTATTCAGTTGTCCGTGTACTGTTTTATATTCTATGTCATGGTTATGGGCAATGGCCCCATATATGAGACTATATTTAAAAAGAGTACTAGTGTTGTTTTGGTTAGACAGATAGAGGCTCATGGGGATAGTATGACATATCCCCTGCCGGTAGCATCTCCCAGATTGGGGACGTTACACTTTAAATGCCTAAGACTTGAATTTCCACCGAACCATATCTGATAGGGGGTCGTAGATACAACTTTCAATGGAACCCTATTAAGTATGTGGGCAACAGTAAGTAAAGCGTAACCCCAAAGGTAATATGAAAGATCTATATAGCTTACATAGATCGCATCATATCCAATAAAATACGATTTCTCCGCTCAGACACACAATTGTGTTGAGGAGTTCCTTATGGGCTATATCGGGCGAAAATTCAATTCTCCCTTAAATAATTTCTGAATTCATTGCTCATAAATTCACCACATTGATCTAATCAAAGAGACTTGATGAATTTACTGATTTATTTTACTACTTCATATCAGAATATTTAAACTTGTCAAATATTTCCGATTTATAGACATATTCATATCTTGACTTATCATCCGTGAAAGTCACGAAGTATGTAGAAACAACATGAACGACCTGATTTAATGGACCACACACATCCTTGTGTATTAGTTCCAATAAATCTTTAGCACGATGTCCAACACCAAAAAATGGGGCCTTTGTCATTTTCCCTAGAAAACATTACTCAAAAATCGGATAAGGATCTAAAGTAAGATTTTCAATCAAACCATTCATTACCAATTTTATAGACGTATAACGCCTATGTGGCTCAATTTCATATGCCTTAATTCAATATTATTTAATTCAGATTTATTACTTGTATTTTTCTCTACATTAAGGCATCTCAATATGTTTCCAAACATAGTGACCGTTTGATAAAGAACATTGTCTTTATCATATATGTTGGACAATTATGACCCATAGCATCACTATTTGTAAAAGACATGGTGTTTTTGTACAAATTAACTATGTGACAAAAGAAATTGCTATTTTATCATTTTGTAATTGGATTACTTGGATATATAAATGATAAAAGTCCATATGATTAGTACAAGATTAATAAGATATGAGACAGTATTAATTCACGAAAGGTTTAATCATTAAATATCCATAGTCGTAGTATTATCGAGACTGGACATCGACAATGTGGAATAAACTAGTATTACACTTGTGCGCGTTATGGAAGCTTAACGACATAGTTCTCATATATTTAAGTATTAGATACTTATGCAAGTGTGATAAGGGGTTCTGTTAGCCGTTGGACCGGGAACAGCTTCACTCTGGATAGACCCATTGGAGTCCCATTGGTAGTATGACTATATGTCAATGGGAATCTGAATCAGAGTAGGTGTATGTGGTCTTAACCTGAGACTTGCATCGCTAATACTTGCGACAATCAGTATACTTTGGTTTTGGTCTTCTGGAGCTTTAACAGGTTCTGTGTACGCCTCTTCTGGGTTTACTGAGAATCGTAGTGTATTGGGTGTGATGTCAAGATGAGAGTATCACTTCAGTCATATGGAGATGATGATCACGCATGATACGGAACTAGTACTCTTAAATGCTGCAGCTATCGGGATAGTATGACTAGGTCATGATTATCCGATTACAGAGACTAGTTGCCAGTGATCCGATATATGCTTCGTACGGGGCAGACACAATTCCAACCCTAGGCCTAGCATGTGACATCCGATACTGGATCGTATTACGCAATACATTGTATACTATGTCTGATACATATGATAGATTCCTTGTTGATTATTTCTGGAGAATTGGGTAGGCATGGTGCTTTGCTAGAAGCCAACCATGTCTTGTAAATCGGTAAGAACGTGGTACATGGTACGCACGTGTTCGGATAGTCCGATAACCGTATTTACTGCCAACCTATCCAGGGATCTCTTGGGTCGCTTCCCAAAGATTCACCAATGACATTTGACTAGGACAAAATTAATCTGGGATTAATTGAGGTAAAAATTTATCTGGGATTAAATTCATCTAGAAGAGAGAACGCGATTAATTTGGAATTAATCGATTAAATAATATATTGGATATATTAATTGAAATTGGATTTCAATGCGGAATTAAAATTGGATTTTAATTCGGGTGAACAAATTAATTTGGAATTAATTCGTAAGCGACTTTCGAAATAATTTTGCTCGGCATTATTATTTAATTAAATTGGATTTAATTACGTCGCGATGGAAAATTTGTTTAATCGGATTAAACGAACCCGAGCCCAAAGTGTGTTGTGTAAGCCAACTAGATTTGGAATTAAATTGGTGGGACCCATGACTTACATCACTTGTCACTATTTGTGATGTAAGTAGTTAGCAAAAAGTAAATTGGATTTATTACACATCACACCTACCAAGTCAACACAAGTTTTGGAAACAAGTTTTTAGAAAATACTATTCACCCCTCTCTTTTTTCTTGAAGCCGTGAGCTTCTCTTCTCTCCTTTGAAGTTTTGCTGCAAAATTTCAAGTAAGCTAGCACTTAAGGAGTTGAATGAGGTGTTAGGGAAACTCACCCTTGAGTTTGGAATTCAATTTAAAGCTTGAAGCTTCTACATCCAAAGGAATTTTTAGAAAATTCTCAACCGATCATTGTAAGTTATTCCACAAACTTATCTTGATAATTCACACTAGAATCATGTTTAGGAACCTTGGGATGTGTTAGACACACTAATAATATAAACATAAAACATCATCTTTAATGTTGATTTTATATCACTTTTTATCTAATATTGGCAGTGATATTATTTATCTGATAAATGAGGGTACATAATAATAGTCTTGTAAATTTAATTTACAATCATTTGGGAGATCTAAAACAATCGTTCCTATGGCTTTAACATCCAATGTCTCGCCATTGCCAACTCTAAGTGAGATCTCCCATTTATTCGGCCTTCTTTTTACCTTCATTACCTGCAGGGAGTTCTAAATATGAGTAGAACTGTCAGTGTCTAACACCCATCCACTATTTACATCTAAGGCTAATGAGATGTCAATAATTAGAAAAATATAAAGCGTACCTGAGGGTCCTGCTTTTCCCATCAGCTCTCGACAGTCCTTCTTCCAGTGTCCAGACTTCTTGCAATTTAGACATTGATCACAAGCTATTTGCGATTTTGCGCCTTTGCGCTTCTTGAAATCTTTCTTCTTATATCCCATTGTAATCTTCTTAGACTTCCTAGAAATCTTTGGAGAGCTTGCTCCACCATGGAGGTACAAAGTGGGATTCCCTATCTTCAAATCATGTTATGCCTAGCATAACATATTATGAAGCTCTTCATATATGGCTTGCATCGAATGCATCACAAAGCTAACATATATACCGGTAAAGAAGAAGAGATCGGATATTGGCCTAGCCAATCATCTATCTAAATGTCATGTCATTCCATATATTAGATTTGGTTAATCATGTTCCAAACATGAATGCTAACCACTCCTTTATCCTTGAGCTTAGTATGGAAAAATTCCTTAGACCTCCAAAATATCTCAATTTCTTGATTTGCTTTGAACAACTCATTGAGTGCTCTTGTAATGCTCCAAGCATTTGGTACATCTACGTACAATCTAAGAAAATTAGAAATAAATTCAACAGATATTGGATTGAGCGTAGCATACCTCAATTGTTCTGATTCCAAGTCAAGGCGGATGTTCATCTCATACTCTAAGTAGTTCAAGACTCTTTATCCAAAAGTTTCATCAATGGATTAGTGGCAGCCATCTACAAGACAACATTTTAAATAATACCTCAATTATGGAATTTTAAATCTATTAGTTTCATCTCACTACTTTACGTAATTCCGTAATCTCCCTTAACGGAAAAATAGAAATTTGACTATCAAAATTTCATAGCGGGAAGTGAATCTCATAATATTTACTCCAACCTCACACTAATGACGATATTGGCCTTTATAAACTCATTAGGTTGACCTCCAAGGTCAATCACTTCATGTGACTCCAAGTTTGGTCTTGAACTGTTTCTTATCCTCACACTAATGACGATATTGGATTAAGATGTGTTCTAGGTATATACTTGTCAATGTGCACTAATGAGCTTCATATGTATACCCTCACACTAATGATGATATTGGGTGACTACGTTAACCCATCACGCTACATCTAATGTTTTATCGGAGCGACCTAAGTTTTGAGCACTTATAGCATCACACTAATGACTATATTTGATATAAGTAGTAAGAACTCATTCATCTCCGTATTGACAAGACGGACCATCCAATAATGCTCATACATTACTAATACTATTACTTAAAATAAAGTAATCACCTAATCATGGGAGATTTATGACAATCAAGTCACTAATTTAATTAGGTCAAAATGTTAATTTAAAACATGTTTTACATATCCAATATGTCTTATACATAATTAAATTAAAATACAGAGACATAGATTCAAATACATGTCTAACATGAAACATGTGTTGTATGGTTAAACCTTGCTCTGATATCATTCTGTTGGGGAAGTTGTGGAACCTCTAGGGTCAGATCGGTGTCTCACGCAGTGGAAATGGATCTAACTCGTGGATATCAAGCATGAATGTAATTCTAAAATATTTAATGAAATACTATATTCCATTACAAGTGTATAGGAAATATTTGGGGTGAGAGAAAACAAAATCAGCTCGTGTAGCACGTACGCGCGTGCTACAGTGCACGCGCACATGCCCTATTTTTTGTTGTTTATTTCATTTCCTTCAACTCTCTTTCTAGAGAGCTGAATGAATTATGGTCCATTACCCTAATTGCTTCCAACTCTCCCTAAACACTTCAAAAAAACCCAAAATTAATTTTTAACATCAAAACCAATATCAACACATGTTATAGAATAAAAATCAAGTTTTTCAAAATATAAAAATATTTTTATAAAAATTTAAATTTATTCTAAATATGCACTTGCGTAATTTTGAATCCAAAATACAAACTAAATTAGAATCCCATAATGAAATGACTCGTGAATAATTCTAGGTCACCCAAAGGTGGTCAAATGGTTCTAGAATGGCAGCTTTAGCTCTAAGCTATTATCTAGAGTTCCAAACTTTAATATTATGTCTTTGTCTAACATAAACTTTTTGACCGAATTACAAGCATATTATGTTTATACTTCCAAAGCATCATAACACAATTAATTAGCCTAATTTAAACATTATGTATCTAATACATAATTCAACACTATATGTCTCACTAATGAAAAATATAACTTTTGGAGAAGATCAAATTTACCTAGCAAGGTTGATTCAAAGATCCAATCTATTTCTCCTTGTTGAAATGTTTGGAGAACTTCCAAGGATTAGCAAGCTTGACTCCAAGATCCAATCTTGATTCCAATGCCAGCAAGCTTCACCCCAAGATCCAATCTTGATTTCACCTAGATGAAATGTTGTAGAGACATCACAAATCTTCTATAAACATTTCTCTAACTTAAGCTAATTTCTCCAAGAATTACTTGTACTTAACTTTCTCAAGCTTTTGCTTTGCTTAATTAAAACATTCCTAAAGCTTGCTATTTATAATAAAACTTAGACAATTTTTAATTAATAAAATTTGTAATCAACTTTTAGGTGTGACTAATTTTTCTAAATATGTATAATTAGGTGTGACTAATCTCTTTTGTCTACCACTTTGATTTAATCCAATTAAATCAAGACAAGGATTAGGAAATGGATTAGTTCAATGTTTGCCATTTTGATTTAATCTAATTAAATCAAGCCAAAACCACCTATTATTACATATTTACAATTACCAAAATATCCTCAAATGGTAGAGATAATTATGATTTTATAATTAAGTCCTTGTGTAATTATTTAATTAATACAATTAATCCAATTAGGTCAAAGTAAATAATTAATCCTATCCAATAACACTTGATTATCTTGGTTGATAATTATAATATCGAATATTATATTTTATCAAAATTAATTGGCTACCCAAGTGCTCAATGAGTACACTTCATATTAGGACTCTCTAAGTTTAGACACGTTCTTCATATAAGCCTAGCTAATATGTACGTAATTCGGCCACCTCCGAATTTGCGAAGAACGCGAATGACCTTTTTGAACTATACAAGTCGAGGTTATCACATATGTTTAACAATCCTTCTGTCGTACGCTATTCGAGTTGTTCTTAGGAAACATAGAATACACCGTCAAGTTTCCAAAGGCACATAAATTTCAGGGCTTTCTGTTTCTTACTTAAGATAAATTCGCATTGAACTTACTTACGGTTATCTTTACCTAGGCTGGTATAGGGTGGAATAGAAATCTACATCTCAATGGGTGTCAGTGTATTTGTTCTAAAACTTTGTGTCCTGGTAGAGTCTATTACTCATGTAAGGCAGGTATGGGATAGACTTCGTCAGGACAACGTCCTTACTGGAATCACTGGGCGGCGAGGATTTTAGTACGTCAGATCTTATATATATCCATCTCTTTGGTTAAGATAACTAATCACTTTTCTTTACATCTTTCATTTTACTTGCTCACAGATCTAGGTTTGGGTATCCGAAACTTCTACATATTTTATTTGCTCTTTACTACCATAAGTTATGGTGTTTTCTTTATCATCTCATTCTGTATCTCTATCTCTTTACTGCCTCTGATTACTTAGATCATCTGTATTTATCCTTTACGTTTCCTATAGATTTCTCTTTATCATATACTTCTGTATCTTTCCCACTTACTGTCTTTGGTTACTTGAACATCTAGGTATCTTTCCTTATTTTTCTTTTAGCTTTCTTTTTCTCTTCATACTTTCCTAGGTGGGTATCATTTGAACTTTACTATTTCTTATTGTTTCTTTATTTTTCTCATCTTTAGCTGCTTAAACAACTATGCATACTTCCTTACTTCTTATAGCTTTCTCTTCCCACTCTATGGGTAAATTTTCTTAGTACCATATTTTCTAGTTTTATAGCTAAATTTGAACTTCTGCGGATAGTTCAGGATGATTACAGAAGGATCTTCAAAGAATATAGTTATTTCTAAGGAAATATACTTAAATATATCAGGAATTCTTACATACCTGTCTAGAGAAATTTGAGGACGTACTCAAGGATCAGATACTGGAGAGGTAGTGCCTCATATACGGGTATCCCGGACATACTACGTATACAAGACCCCAGTACTCTGCCCACTGCAGTCACTGACCCCCTAGACTATGCTCTAATACCATCTTTGTAACATCCCCAATCCTGGAGATGCTACCGGCAGAGAATAGGCCGTACTATTCCCCTGAGCCTCCGTCTCTCTGACACTGCTAATCTCACTTATATACATACTTATACATGGGACCAATGCCCAACTCATCACCATAAATGCATAACGCTTTTTCATGCTAATTACTCAATTTTAAAACACGTTAATAACTTTGATAGTGAACCACTTATTATGCGTTACATATATAATACATGATATTTCATTACTCTGACTGACTAGACTCTGTTTCTGACTCGACCTGGTGGGCCAAATACCCTAGTGACTGCCGTCAGTATCCATCCTCCCGAGCTCATCCTCCGAGTAAACCTGCAAAATAAAGAAACTGGGAGTGAGGGGTGGTTAGATCGTTTGAACGATCTAAGTGAGTGGAAAGTTTATAAATAAATACTAAAACACTTTTGAAAACACATGTTTCTAAAATCCAACTTATCTCGAATTTATCTTTTCTGAAAATCTCTTTTATAAACTGAAACCAACTCTTTCTTTCTGAAATACTTTTCTAAAATCTGTTTTTCTGGAAATCTCTTATAAACTGCTTTTTCAGAAAACTTTATTTCTGGAAAAGCTTTCTCTGGAACTTTTCTGAAAATTGTATCTGAAAACTGTTTATAAAAACTGGTCTTTGTCTCTGAAACTTGACGTGTGGGGGGCGTTACGTATCACCGTCCCCCATACGCCTAACTAGAGCCAGTAATGTAAATCCATGACTTTGAGGCGTTACGTATCGTCGTCCCCCAAGCCACTGAACTAGAACTGGGGGGTGCAGATCTATGCTACCCTCCAAGCTCTGAAATTATGATCTAGGGACATCTGTCATCCCTAGTCTTGAACTAGGATCTGAGGGCGTTACGTATCGCCATCCTATTACCAGAATTACAAACAAGCTATGAAACCAAATAGTAAGATTTTAAGAAAAGTACCCAAAGGAGTGTAAAAATGAGTATAAGAAAGGAAGGAGAGATGTGTAGAGGTTTAAGCAGCCGAAGACAGAAAAGTAAAGAAGTAGGAAATAGAGAGAGAGAAAGCTAGAAAGAAAAGTAAGGAAAGAAAAAGTAAGGAACAAATGATCTAAGTAACTATAGGCAATAAAGAGATAGAAGTATAAAATGAGACAAGATGGAAAACACCAAAACATGGGATAGTGAAGAAGAATATAGCAAGTCCGAACTGTTGGGGTTAGATACGTTACTTGTATCTAATTTCTTTTTACTTATTGTTTTTGTTTTCTTGTGTTTCAGGTTCTCAAAAACTACATGAAACGAACCAGAAGCTTTGAACTCCGATCGCTTGACCCAGAAATTGAAAGAACAATCAGACAGTTGAGAAGGGAAAGGCTAGAAGGCCAAGAAGCAATTATTAACATGGAACCTGAACCTTTGAACGTTGCACCACCGATTCCCATTCGAGACAGAACCATTCCGGTGGTTGACGGTTTCATTTCCTGTATTGTACTTCCTCCTTTACCAGCAAATGCATGTGACATCAAAACATGCATCCAGATGATTCAGCAGTCAGTACAGTTTGGGGGAAATGCAATTGAAGATCCTAATTAACACATCAGCAACTTCCTGGAAGTTTGCGATACTTTCAATTACAACCGCGCAGCTGAAGAAGCAATGAGACTGCGGGTTTTTCCATATTCCCTGAAAGACAGAGCTAAAGCTTGGCTACATTCGTTACCAGCAGGTTCCATCACAACTTGGAACACTCTAGCCACAAAATTTCTTGCAAAGTACTTTCCACCAGCAAGAACTGCAAAGTTGAGGAATGACATCACATCTTTTGTACAACAAGATTCAGAATCCCTTTGCGAAGCTTGGGAAAGATTCAAAGATTTAATCCGGAAATGTCCTCATCATGAGATCGCAAAGTTCTACAATAGACTTTCTGGAATAATGAGAACCACAATTGATGCTGCTGCTGGAGGAGCTTTGATGGCAAAAGGAGAAGATCAGGCATGGGACTTAATTGAAGAAATGGCCAACAACAATTCTTTATGGCCAACAGAAAGGAGCATGATCCAAAGAATTGCAGGAATTTATGAAGTTGGAGCCAACACATCACTAAATTCCAAGCTGGATGTGATATACAAATGTCTAGAAACACTTAGCACGCAAGTTGTGAACATCGCTGGAACCACAAGTTCACCATATGAAGGAGCACCAGAACCAATTCAACATAATGAAACAGTGAACTACGTTAACAATTTCAACAGACAGGGGAATAATCCATATTCCAACACCTACAACCCAGGGTGGAGGAATCATCCCAATTTTTCATGGAGCAACAATTCAGGGCAAATGAACAACCCACCACCCGGATTCCAGCAACAGAACAAAGGCCATGAGCATGAAAAAGAACCAGGAATAATAGAAGTAATGGCCCAGTTGAAGAAGCAAGAAGCAAAATATGATGCTTTAGCAGCTATGGTTTAAAATCAAGTAGCATTGAATCAAAGCCATTCAGCCTCTATTAAAGCACTGGAAAATCAAATGGGACAACTGGCCAATGCTCAGAGTTACAGACCGCCAGGTACCCTTCCTAGCAACACTGAACCAAATCCGAGGAACATGGGAAATGAGCAATGTCATGCCATCATGTTAAAAAGCGGTACTGAAATCAACAAAGATATTGGAATCAAGGCAAAAATTGAAGATATTCCAAAAGAAACAAAGCAACAGATGGAGGAAAAGAAGAAAAGAAAAAAGAACAGATCACTCCACCTCCACCTTTTCCTCAGTGTCTTCAGAAAAAAAAAATGGACAAGCAGTTTGCTCGTTTCCTGGAGGTGTTCAAAAAGCTGCATATCAACATTCCATTTGCAGAAGCGTTGGAACAAATGCCCAGATATGCCAAATTTATGAAAGACATTCTTTCACGAAAACGGAGATTGGGAGATTAGAGACAGTAGCATTGACAGAAGAATGCAGCGCCATCATTCAGAGAAAACTTCCTCCAAATTTGAAAGATCCTGGCAGTTTCACTGTACCTTGCACCATAGGAGAACATGACTTTGGTAAGGCTTTATGTGATTTAGGTGCAAGTGTTAACTTGATGCCTTTTTCTATTTTCAGGAAACTGCAAATTGGAGAAACAATGCCCAATTCAGTCTCTCTACAACTTGCTAATAGAACGCTCGTATTTCCAAGAGGCGTAGTTGAGGATGTGCTGGTCAAGGTTGACAAATTCATTTTCCCAGCAGATTTTATTGTCCTTGATATGGAGGAAGACACAGACGTGCCAATCATCATTGGGAGACCATTCTTGGCTACATGTTGAACCATTATTGATGTACAAAAAGGAGAATTAACCATGAGGGTACATGACCAAGAAGTAACATTCAATGTTTTCAAGGCCATGAATTTCCCAGATGATGAAAAGAATGATGAATGTTTCAGACTTGATGTGATACACAGTACCATTCAGAACTCCAATGCAATGCAAAGTTCTACTGACAAACTTAAAACATGTCAATTGCCTATGGAGCCTAAAGATAAAGCGTCTTGTGCACTGAAAAAGCCAATTCTTGCACTACAAGCAACAAAAGAGAAAAAGTTCCACTAGCTCAATGAATTGGAGGAATTTCACAATCAGCCTTTTGAGGATGCCAAATTGTACAAAGAAAAGGCCAATAAGAGACAAGATGAGAAGTTTAGTGCGCATACAACTGGAACCATGGCAGAAGGTACTGTTAAACAAATCAAGGGTGAAATTCTTCCCATGGAAGCCAAAATCACGGTGGTCAGGTCCATTTGTAATCACCAGGTTTTACCAGATAGAGCCGTTGAGATACATGATCCTGACTCCAACAAAACTTTCAAGGTTAAAAACAACCGTGTTAAACACGACTGGGGAGAATCCTTTGAGCGACAAAAAGAAAGTGTCACACTTTCAGATCCCCAGCATAATGTTCGCGTAGTCACGTCTAGCTGACGACTTTAAACTTAGCGCTTGCAGGGAGGCAACCCATGCAATTTTTGTATATATTATGATTTGGTGTGATTTAAATTTGGTGTGTTTAGTTTTTGCAGATTAAGACATTTCAGGATGAAAGAAGTTCTCGCAAATCTTCACAAGCAATTTCCTTCTTTCCCTCAAAACTCTCTGACGAAAGTCTACAAAGCTCGCTTGGAACAGATGAGATTACTAACAATCCATGGTGTTCCTAATGACATTCGTCGGGTAATTGAAGCATGAGTCCGATTGGCAGGTGAGTCTTCTGACTCTTTTATTTCATATCTGCCTGGTTTTGGAAGAAGCACCTATGCAAAGAAACATAGAGCTAAACAAATGGGTGTTTGTTACAAATGTGCACGCTGGAATTGCAATACTCGTTGTCGTTCTTTAGGAATGGTGTCTGATAATCGTGAAGACAAAATTAAATTCATTAGGGATGGATTGAGTAAGGAGTCTTTAGATGATATATCTTCAACTCTTGAGACGCATCCCAGTGGATATGTTCACATAGCCATTCGCAAATTACATAAACAATTCCAAAAAGAAAGACAACAATTAAGTCTTGGGAATCTGACTCAAAAAGACCCTATTTGCCACAGTTTATAAGAAAATTGGATGGGAAGCTTGTCCCTGACGCATAGACGTCAATCAAGCCGCTACTTTTCTTGTACATATTATATCTCTTTGTCTTTTCCTAATAATTGTAAATTATTTTGTGTTTTCTTTTATTTTCTCCGACAGGATCCAGACTTTTTAACTATCACGATTTATTTTACTGTTAACTAATAATCGTCATTTGGAAGATACTTGTGCTATTATTACTCACCCTTTTTAGGTTTTATAAATTCAACTCATCATTGCACTTTTGAAGACATCCAGAGTAAAACATGGAAGCCACTTCAAGAAGACGAGTTGAAAACATCTGTGTGTTTTGCGGCGGTACTAGTTTTGGTACTAAGCCACAATACGTAGAGGCAGCACATGAATTGGGTCGAGTCTTAGCTGCAATGAATATGCACTTAGTATATGGTGGAGGCAATCTTGGACTAATGGGAATCGTTTCAAAGTCCATACATGAATGAGGCAGTCGCGTTTTGGGAATCATCCCAAAACCCTTGGCAGAAGCAAATCTTATTGGACCATCAAACAGAAAAGAGCTAATTGTGCCAGGTGGCTTGGGTACATTGGAGGAAATTTTTATAGTGTTATCTTGGGCGAACTTGAACATACACCAGAAACCAATTGGGCTATTTAACGTTGATGGATTTTATGATTTTCTTTGTGTGTTTCTTGATGATGCCCGGAGAAATGGGTTTGTGTCAAAACCTTTAAAAAAACTCCTCTTCACTGCCAGAACTGCTCCGGATCTAATTGACCAAATCTTAGCATATGAACCACAAATTGACCCTATCCTTTCAAAGATAAATTGGTCTGAGGACGATCGTGGGTAAGAGGCGTCAGATTAATCTGGATCTTAACCTTTAATTTCCTGTAGAATTTCAGCTAACCATGTACTATCTTCTACACTCTTATTCTACTGTTAAGACATTGAAGACAATGTCTCATTTAGGTTTAGGGGAGGGAATTCGTTGATCAGTACATTATTTTTAGTTTGTGTGTTGTTTTTATTTTTAGTCCAAAATTTTTCGAAAATTACAAAAAAAATTGAAAATTTTTCAAAAAATTACAAAATATTTTGCGTTTTGTGTTTTTATTTTGACTAAAAAGGTGAAATTGGTAAGAGATAGCTGAGTAAGGAGTTTCCACTCCTGAGACGTATCTCAAACCTATTTCGGAACAAGTTAATTTTTGTTTATTTCCTTTTGAATTATTTAATTTGTGAATTCTCCATAATACTGACTAAAATGGATCTTCATATGCTCAGTTGGCAGGTATTATCAACATGCATAGTAACATACAGACATGAGTTGTAATTGAAAAGTTTATAATATTTAGTGCTCTAGTTTAATTGGAGAAAGCATCTCAAAAAGTGATGGAGTAAAAAAAAAAAACATCTAAGATCCGAGTTATTAAGTCTGTAAGGGTGTTTTAACACCTAGTTCCCTAAAGCCAACTGGTTTGGGAGTCACTAACCCAAAGCTCGCTACATGGATCAAAGATGTTGTAAAAATATATATATCGGAAGTCTGAGTAATTAAGTACGTAGGGGTGTCTTAACACCTGGTGCCCTAAAGCCAACTGGTTTGGGAGCCACAGACCCAACACTCGCTACATAGATGGAAGATATTGTATATAAATAAAAAAAAATCAAAAAAATCAAAGAGAAAAAAATCAGAAAAATTATTCCATTGCTGCAAAAAGATGTGAATTCTGATAAAACTTTAGGACACAAATATTACTCTCTTATCAACTACACTTGTGACTATTATGGGCAAAAATGAGTTGATTAATATTTTGTCAACTGTGTATATGGAGAATGGTAAAAATAATCGGAGAATTTACTTATTCGGTAATTTAGAATGAAACAAAACAACTATAGACTTGGAGTAGAAGTTTCACCTGATTAGTCACTAACTTCTTTATTTCTTTTCTCTTGTCTTTTTGCTTTTGTGTGCATTAGTTTTATTATCTTTTTACTTTTGTAAAACGTTTGTGGGTATCGTTGCAGTAATCCCTCACGAGACTATAACTCGTCCACTAGGGACACTTAGGGGTTTAAAGACTTGTTGCATATGCTAAATGCAACTGTGATCCCTACGAAAGTGGCTTAATTTTATTTTAATTGTTTCTTGTATTTTATTTTGCTGTTTTGCTCGAGGACTAGCAAAATGTTAGGTTTGGGGGTGTGATGAGCGGAAAATATATCAATATTTACCACCCCTTTTACTTAATATTTTGTTTAGTTTCTCAGGTTTGATGAACGTTTTGATATGTTTTAGTTTATTTTACAGATAAAATAATATTGGGACTTAATGAAATCATTTAGGACGAAATATGGGTCAAATAAGGGCAATAATTGGCTTGACATATTAATTTTGGAGATTGGAAACTTGAAAGGGCATTTTAACGAAGTGCAGTTTTGGAAATTCCGGTTTTGTGCATCTGTCGTAATTTGGGCATAACTTTTTACTCCGATATCGGATTGAGCTGATTCAAGTTCCAGATTAAAGAAGAATCAAATATCTACAACTGTGAAAGACAAAATAATTCTAATTCTGGATAATGCATTCCCGAAACTGATAAACCATCCAGAAGTGTTGTGTGTAATTATTAAAGTCATTTTCAAAGCAAAAAATAAATAAATATAAATAATAAAAATTATCAATCACCACCAAACATGATAAACAATTAGTGGAGCAATTAATTATGGATTTGGTGGAGTAATTAGTGGAGCAATTAATAATGGATTTGGTGGATGATTTGATGGAGGTAAAATTTTACCTATAAATACCAAGCCATTTCATTTGTAAATTCATACTTTCTTCTAAGGAATTCCTTAAGAATACTAAGAAGATTGTATCTTGTTTGTTTATTTACAGCTTTCAGTAATTAATTTCCGCTTTCACACTTTCTTTTCTTTACTTTTCAGTTTTTACTTTCCGCAATTTACTTTTACGCACATTACTTTTCTTTCTTTAATTTTCAGTTTTTACTTTTCAGTAATGAGGAGGTAACTCCCCTTTGCTGGGGTAAAAGGTAAAACTTTTATTACTAATATTTAGATTAATCTCCCTTAATTATAATATATAAACTAGTTAAAACCTGACTTAACGAGGATACCGCCATATTGGTCGGTTGGTAATTATTTAAATTGGTTTTAACCTGACTAAATTGGATACCGCCTGATTGGTCGGTTGGTAATTAATTATTAATTTGACTTAATCTGGATACCGTCTATATGGCTGGTTGGTAATTATCATGCAAAGTTAATATATTATATTAAGGGAGATATCCAAAATAGAAGTAATAAAAGTGGATTTTTTTACCTCAGCATTCTTTTTATTGTAATTTTACTTTATTTACTTTTCAATTTACTTTCAGCAATTTACTTTCAGCAATTTACTTTTCAGTAATTTACTTTCAGCATTTACTTTCAGCATTTAATTTTCAGTATTTAATTTCAGCATTTACTTTCAGCATTTACTTTCAACATTTAATTTTCAGTATTTAATTTTCAGTATTTTACTTTATGTCTTTTATTTTATTTAAGTTTTTTTACTACCCGTAAATATGTGTCGTAACTAAGCCAATTATCTGGGGTTGTGATGAAATCCAATATCACCGGTTTATAAGGGGTTATTAAATTATAGTTTGGGTAATTTAAAGGTTTACTTATTAAGTCTTAAGCTTAATGCGTCTTGTTAATTGGCCACTAATAAGATTGATATGGTAAATCTAAAATAAACTTGACAAAGAATTTTAGGTTTCAGCCTTAGACTTAATAGCCCACGATCTTCCTTGAGGATAGATAACCCTTTAATAGATTTCCTTACATGATAGACATATACCTGTCGGGCGGGGGTAGCCATAATTAGAACTTAAACTTAATGAATCCAGATAATTTGGTTGACATAGACATATGGTTCAATTGGGTTAAACTGGGTATTTGCGTCTGACCATCGACATAGGCTTTTGCATAATTTAGTGTTCCAGGTTAGTAAACCGATTTATTACAAAACATAAAATAATCACTTTATCTTTAAAATGATATTGGAAGAAATCACAACCCTAGATAGTTTTTAATATTGAATTTTCTTAAACCTACATTCGAGCAATTTTATTTACTTGTTTTTAAATTCAAAACCTTCATCATTTCAAATCAATCAATCAACCTGTTAGATACTAGTAATCATTTGACCTCATAAAATTAATAGATTAGGTATTAAGTCCTCGTGGGATCGATACTTTTTATACTACTTGAACGATACGTGCGCTTGCGTTATACGCGTGTGTAAGCACCGGTCACCTCGGCAAAACATTTTGGAAGTGGAGATATTTGATGTATGGGGGATTGATTTTATGGGACCCTTTGTTCCATCATTTGGAAACATTTACATATTGGTTGCTGTAGACTACGTCTCCAAATTTGCGCTAGCAGAGAGGCAACCCATGCAATTTGTGTATATATTATGATCTGGTGTGTTTTATTTTTGTGTATTTAATTTTTGCAGGTAATGTTATTTCACGTTGGAAGACGTTCTCGTAAATCTTCACAAGCAATTTCCTTCTCTCCCTCAAAATTCTCTGATGAAAGTCTACAAAGCTCGCTTGGAACGAATGAGACTACTGATGATAAAAGGTATTCCTACTGACATTCGTTGTATTATTGAAGCACGAGTCTGATTGGCAGGTGAGTCTTCTGACTCTTTTATTTCACATTTGTCTGGTTTAGGAAGAAGCACCTATGCAAAAAAATGTAGAGCTAAGCGAATGGGTGTTTGTTACAAATGTGCACGCTGGAATTGCAATACTCGTTGTCGTTCTTTAGGAATGATGTCTGATAATCGCGAAGATAAAATTAAATTCATTAGGGATGGCTTGAGTAAGGAGTCTTTAGATGATATATCTTCGTCTCTTGAGACGCATCCCAATGGATATGTTCATATAGCCATTCTCAAATTACATACACAATTCCAAAGAGAAAGACAACAGTACAGTCTCAGGAATCTGACTTTAAAAGACCATGTTTGCCAATTTATAAGAAAATTGGATGGGAAGCTTGTCCTTGACGCATATACGTCAATCAAGCTGTTACTTTCTTGTAAATATTATATCTTTTTATCTTGTCCTAATAATTGTGATTTGTTTTGTTATTTTCTTTTATTTTCGCAGACAGGATCCAAACTTTTTGACCTTTCATGATTTCTTTTATAGTTTTGCTAACAATCGTCTTTTGGAAGATATTAGTGCTATTATTTCTAACCTTTTTTTAGGTGCTATAAATTCAACTCATCATTACACTTTTGAAGGCATCTAGATAAAAATGGAAGCCACTTCAAGAAGACAAGTTGTAAATATCTGTGTGTTTTGTGGTACTAGTGTTGGTACTAAGCCACAATACGTAGCGGCAGCACATGAATTGGGTCGAGTCATAGCTGAAAGGAATATGCACTTAGTATATGGCGGTGGCAATCTTGGACTAATGAGGATCGTTTCAAAGGCCGTACAGGATGAAGGCAGTCAAGTCTTGGGAATCATCCCAAAACCCTTGGCGGAGCCGAATCTGATAGGATCATCAAACGAAGATGAACTAATTATGCCAGGTATGTCTGAACGACTGGTAGAAATGATTAACCATGCTGATGCTTTTATTACTTTGCCATGTGGCTTGGGTACGATGGAGGAAATTTTTACAGTGTTATCTTGGGCGAACTTGAACATACACCAGAAACCAATTGGACTGTTCAACGCAGATGGATTTTATGATTTTATTTGTGTATTTCTTGATGATGCCCGAAGAAATGGGTTCGTGTCAAAACATTTAAAAGAACTCCTCTTCACTGCCCAGGATTTAATTGACCAAATCTTAGCCTTTGACCCACAAATCGACCCTAACCTTCCTAAGATTAACTGGTATGATAACGATCGTGGTAAGAATCGTCGGATTAATCTGGATCTTAACCTTTAATTTTCTTGTTAGATGTAGAATTTCAGCTAACCATGAACTATCTTCTAAACTCATCTTCTACTTTGTAAGACATTGGGGACGATGTCTCATTTAGGTTTGGGGGTGGGGAATAGTTGTAGTATTTTGTTTTTATGTTGTTTTTATTTTTAGTCTAAAATTTTCAAAAAAATTTACAAAAAAAAATTTACAAAAAAAAAAAAAAAAAATTATTTTGTGTTTTTATGTTTTTAATTTGATTAATCGGGTGAAATTGGTGTGAGATAGCTGTGTAAGGAGCTTCCACTCCTGAGACATATCTCAACCTATTTCGGAACAAGTTAATTTTTGTTTATTTCATTCTGATTTATTTAATTTGTGAATTCTCCAGAAAACTGATTAAAATAAATCTTCATATGCTCAGTTGACAGATATTATCAACATACATGGTAACATACAGACATGAGTAGTAATTGACGAGTTTGTAATATTCAGTGCTTTAGTTTAATTGGAGGAATCATCTAAAAAAAAGCGATGGGATAAAAAAAAACGTCTGAGATCCGAGTTATTAAGTCCGTAGGGGTGTTTTAACATTTAGTGCCTTAAAACCAACTGGTTTGGGAGCCACTGGCCCAAAGCTTGCTATATGGATCAAAGATGTTACAAAAAAATATATATATCTGAAGTCTGAGTAATTAAGTCCGTAGGAGTGTCTTAACACCTAGTGCTATAAAGCCAACTGGTTTGGGAGCCACTGGCCCAAAGCTTGCTACATGGATGGAAGTTATTGTATATAAATAAAAAAAAATCAGAAAAATCAGAAAAATATTCCATTGCTTAAAAAAGGTGTGAATTATGATATAACTTTAGGACAAAAATATTATATTCTTTTCAGCTACACTTGTGACTATTGTGGGCAAAAATAAGTTGATTAATATTTTGTTGGTTGTGTGTATGGAGAATGGTAAAAATAATCAGAGAATTTACTTATTCAGTAATTTAGAAAGAAAGAAAACAACTCTAAACTTGGATAAGAAGTTTCACCTGGTTAGTCACTAACTTCTTTATTCTCCTTTCTCTTGTCTTTTTGTTTGTGTGTGCATTAGTTTTACTATCTTTTTACTTTTGTAAAACGTTTGTGGGTATCGTTGTTGTAAGCCCTCTCGAGACTACAACTCGTCCACTAGGGACATCTAGGGGTTTAAAGGTTTGTTACATACGCTAAATGCAACAGTGTTCCCTACGAAAGTGGCTTAGTTTAATTTTTATTTTAAAGATGTTTATGTTATTTTATTTTGTTGTTTTGCTCGAGGACTAGCAAAATGTTAGGTTTGAGGGTGTGATGAGTGATAAATGTATCACTATTTTCCACTCATTTGACCTAATATTTTGTATAGTTTCTTGAGTTTTGGGAATATTTTGATGTGTTTTGTGTTATTTTGTAGATAAATAAAGTTTCAGGACTCTTTGGAGGTGATTCGGGGCCAAAATAGTGAAAAACAGACAAAAAGGGCAAAATGGTAATTTGGCGCATCGCGACGCGCAAGCCTTCGGTGTCGTGACCGGTAACATGGGTCGAAGTCTGCTAACATGCGCCGAGACACGTGGACCAATCAGAGGGATTCTGCTAAAATGCGTCGGCTTGCTAACATGCGCCTGCCACGTGTCAACATCACATCAAATCATGCTAACGTGTGCCGGACACGTGTCACATCACATGCTACTGACAATCGCCATCGCCATGTGTCGCCTATGGATGAGCGGAAAATATATAAATATTTACCGCCCCTTTTAGTTAATATTTTGTTTAGTTTCTCGGGTTTGATGAACGTTTTGATATGTTTTAGTTTATTTTGTAGATAAAATAATATTGGGACTTAATGAAATCATTTAGGATGAAATGTGGGTCAAATAAGGGTAAATATTAGACTTGACATATTAAGTTTGGAGATTGGAAACTTGAAAGGGCGTTTTAACGAAGTGCAGTTTTGGAAATTCCAATTTTGTGCATCTTTCATATTTTGGGCATAACTTTTTACTCCGATACCGGATTGAGCTGATTCAATTTCCAAATTAACGACGACTCAATGATCTACAACTTTAAGAATAAAATAATTTCGAATTATGAAGATATAATGACCGAATGGATAAAACATCCGTAAGTGTGTTTGTAAAATTATTAAAGTCATTTTCAAAGCAAAAAAAAAAAATAGTCAAACTGTTGGACAATTATGACCCATAGCGTCACTATTTGTAAAAGACATTGTTTTTTGTAAAATTAACAATGTGACAATGAAATTACATTTTATCAATTTGTAATTTGATTACTTAAATATATAAATGATAAAAGTCCTTATGATTAGTTCCAGATTATTAGATATGAGACAATATCAATCCATAAAGGTTTAATCATTAAATATCCCTAGTCGTGGTATTATCGAGACTGGACATCGATAATGCGGAATAGACTAGTATTTCACTTGTGCGTGTTATGGAAGTATAACGACATAGTTCTCATATATTTAAGTATTGGATACTTATGCAAGTTTGATATGAGGTTTGTGTTTACCGATGGTACGGAAACAGCTTCGCTCTGGATAGACCCCGCGGAATCCCATTGGTAGTATGACTATGTGTCTATGGGAATCCGCATCAGGGTAGGTGTATTTGGTCTTAACCTGAGACTTGCATCGCTAGTACTTGCGACAATCAATACGCTTTGGTTTTGGTTATCCAAGACTTTAACAGGTTCTGTGTACGCCTCTTCTGGGTTTATTGAGAATCGTAGTGTATTGGGTGTGATGTCAAGACGGAAGTATCACTTCAGTCATATGGAGATGATGATCACGCAGGGATACATAACTGGTACTCTAATTGGTTGCAACCATCGGGATAATATGACAAGGTCTTGATTATCCGATTAAAGAGACTAGTTGCTTGTGATCTGATATATGCTTCGTACGGGGCAGACACTATTCCAGCCCCAGGCCTTGCATGTGACATCCGATACTAGATCGCAATACGCAATACTACGTATACTACGCCTGACATAGATTATATATTCCTTTAAGAATATTTCTGGAGAATTGGGTAGGCACGGTGCTTTGCTAGAAGCCAACCATGTCTTGTAAATCGGTAAAAACATAGTACGAGGAACGTACATGTTCGGATAGTCCGACGACCAGATTTACTGCCAACATATCCAGGGACCTCATGGGTCGCTTCCCGAAGATTCACCGATGACGTATGATTCGAACATAATTAATCTAGGATTAATTGCGGAGAGATTTTATCTGGGATAAAATACTATTTGAAGAGAGAGAATGATTAATTTGGAATTAATCGATAAAACAATATATTCGATATATAAAACGAAATTAGATTTCGACGCGGAATTAAAATTGGATTTTAATTCAGGCGAACGAATTAATTTAGAATTAATTCGCGAGCGACGTGAATAGTAATTTTTCTAGGCATATTTATTTAATTAAATTTGATTTAATTACATCGCAACAGAAAATTCGTTAATTTGGAATTGACGAACCCGAGCCCGGAATGTGTTTGCGGGCCCACTCGGATTTTTAATTTAGTGGGGCCCACAAGTCACATCGCAAGTCACTTTAGTGATGGAAGTCATGTCACCTTTTTGTGATTGACATCCAGTCACTATTCATGATCAGAGTAGATGGAGGCATTGAATGCCAATTTTCCCTCCAATTTGCTTTATGCTTTTTGGATACCACATACAGACAGCAAGCAAGAGCTGGGCGAGGGATAGCTTCTGTAGGAGCGTGATGGCATCGAGTACCAAAAGAAATGCTACACAAGAAAGAATCTCTGCGTGACCAATGCGTCTTCCATAAGTGCGCTCTGCCCCATAGCTCCTTTGGCCTTACCAAATTTTGTGTGAGACTTTTGATAAGTTTTTAGAAAACAAAACAAAAGAAATTGAAAAAGCTCTCTCTCCCTCTCCATCTCTCTTGGCCGAAACCTACAAGGCAATTAGGGAAATTTTTGTTGCAAAATTCCTTATGCTAGCACATTAAAGAATCATTCAAGTTGATAGGGAAACCAACCTTTGAGCTTGGAATCTCAAATCAAAGCTTGGAGCTTGGATCATCACATTCAAAAGGAAAGCTTGGAGACTTTCAAAGGCAAAAGTTTTTGTGATCAACACCTCCAAAATCCGTTCAATAGTAAGTGTGTTCCGCCATTCTTACTTTAGTATTCACATTTATTTCATTGCTTAAATGATCTTGGGACACTTTAAAAACCCAACAATGGTATCATGGAGCCTATTTGAGCATGAAATATGATTAGGTTTATATACTAAAAATTTGGGTATTTTTGATTTGAGCATGTTTTAATCAAATTGTTTGTTTGAGTATGCTTGAATGTTGATAACTTGGAGTTATGCATGATCAATTTGAAGAAAATTGAATTGGATTAATTTTCCCCAAATGCTATGTGTTGGCCGAATGTATATGTTCCCTAAATTATGGTATTTTTTTGTTTTTTGATCATTGGATGAGTTGAAAGACATGGATATATTGATTTGAGATTCAATCGGATTGAAATCGGAATCTGATATTAAATCCCTACAAATTCCGTGAGCTTCAAAGCATGGAATGAGATGATTTTTGTTTCAATAATGTTGGACATGTATTGATGATGAATAAGCATGATTATTGATTAAGTTGATAATTTGGAAATGTTAATTTAGATAATTAATTAATGTAATACACTTTAATTAATTAAATTATGAAATTTGGAATTTTAGAATTTGATTAATTGGGCTTAATTTAGAATTGGGCTTACACTGTTGTATTTGGGCCTAATGGGCTCGGTTGGGATAGTTGGTTTAGGTCAATTGGATTGGATCCAAATGGGCCTAAACCATGCCATTAGTCCCAAAATATGACAAATGAGCCTTTTATGTTTTAATTGGGCCTAATGGGCCGAAATTGGTTTCTCCTGGCAAATATGGTGATTCCTTAATTGGGCTTTGGTAATTTGGGTTTGACCCATATTGACAAAGTCCATGCCTTAAGAATTTAATTGAAAGCCCATTGAACTTTAATTAAATGACATTGTTATGTTAATTGGGCTTTGAGACCATTTAGATTAGATTTGGAATCTAAGTCGTAAAGGCGCATTTAAAAAAGTGTAATTATTAATTTTGGAATTAAATATAGAATTAGTATTGAATACAAATTCAATTATTTTTAAATGTAGTTCGATATAATTCAAGAATTCGTACTTCGAGTACTCATTCTTAAACGGAGTTGGACTCGCGCAAATCAAAATCGTTGTTTGAACATTGGATGATCACTTAATCAAAGATTAATTAAGGATTAGATGGATTGAATAACATGCTTTGTGTGAATACATGGATGTGTTGAATGAATAATGTATACAGGATGGATAGAGGGAAAGGGCAATTTTGACAATTATTGTAATGTTAGAATTTATTAAATTGGACCTGTGTGTCCAGCCTTATCTCTCGATTCTTTGTAATTCTCTTCTCACCTAATTCCCCTCAATGTTAATGAGGTTTATTTAATTGTATACGTAATTGGGTAGAAGTTAGAATAGCTAGCCGGGAGAGGAAATGAGTGATTTGTTCTAGGAACAATATGTGAGATATCCATCCGCATATCATTATTAATTTATTTACCACCGCGCATTATTATGATTTTTAGAATGCATGCTTAGGGTGTATGATGAGACCTAATCAAAGATAATAAATTGTTGCCAATTTACGCGAAAAACCCTCAATAAATATTAAGCGTTTTCCTTCCATTGAGCGATTCTTACTCCGAATCCAAGATTGGCACTGGTTTGTTGGCCAAAGTCAAGACCTTTGTCCATCGCGGATGTTTTTGAATCATGAAGGCTTTGTTCCATATCGTATGTTTTGTCCAAGTTGTGATTTGTTGGCCAAAGTCAAGATCACTTCTTGTCCATCGACATCGATTACGAAGCTTTCCAAAGTCAATGGTTCCGCTTAACTGGAATCATTAAGCTTGTTGTGCCAAAGCCAAGGCTTAGTTGATTCAGAGGAAAAAGTTAGGAAAATATATTGGATATATTGGCATATATATTGTATATATGTTTTCGGACTTGGAGGTCCACTTACCGGATCTAGGAATTGGATGAGATCTAATTGATCTTAGAGATCTACCTAGTTAAATATCATACAGCTTGTTGGCCAAAGTCAAGGTTGTGTGTTATTTAATGGGATCCTAGCCCACTAGGAAACTAGGTTTCCCGAGTACTCACAGAGGGTTAGAGGCTCGCCAAAAAATAGTGGGAGGCTAGTATTGAATTTGCAATTTCGTTCAAATACTTGGCTTTACGCGCTTTCAAATTATTCGTCAATTATATTTATTAGTTGGACTAATATTTTATTATTTTTCTTAATAGTTAGACTGTACCCATACATCGTTAATTGAATAGTTTGACTATTGCAATTAATGACATGAAAGTTAAGCATTAGAGATATTATCATGGGCGAAAATGTCTTTAATGGCACAAACTTTCAAGATTGGGACATGAATCTCAGGATTGTCCTGGGATCCGAGAAGTTACTCTATACCATAGAGAGACCTCTTGGGCCTAAGCCCCGACCTGAGCAGTTGCTTGAGCTAGAGCTTTGGAGACGATATAGCGATGACAACTCGACTGCTCAATCGGTAATGCTTGCTGCTATGACTCCGCAATTCTGTCTTCAGAACAAGGGATTGGATCCCTATGAGATGATGGCGAAGTTGCATGATCTTCACCGATCTAATCTTAGATCGCAAAGATATGAGTTGCAGAAGAAGCTCTTCCGAGCTCGCATGTCAGATGGTACATCTGTTGAGCACCATGTGTCACAGATGATTGCTGACATTGAGCAACTGGGACAGATGGGCATTGTCTTCGAGGCTGAGACTTTAGTAGATTTGATCTTACAGTCTCTCCCCGACACTTGGAGTGGGTTCATCATGAACTACAATATGATGAACCAAGAACAAACTCTTGGAGAGTTGATGTCCACACTGCGCGAAGTAGAAAAGAGCTCCTAAAGGGAAAGAAGCGCGAGGCGCACTTCTCTTCAACATCTTAGACTTCGAGGGCTTGGCCCAATGCGACTGGAGGTGTAAAGAAGAAGAAGAAGAAGAAGAAGAAGAAGAAAGGCAAGGCCAAATCGTCAAAACTTCTGGAAGGGTAAAGACAAATCCCATGATGTATGTCTGCAGTGCGAGAAGCGGGGTCACTGGAAGCGTGACTGCCGCGAGTACAAGGCACACATGAAGGAAATCAAAGCGGGCAAGGCACCAGCTTCAGGTATGTTTGTTATAGAAATAAGCATGTCTACTACTAGTTTTAAAAATTGGATTTTTGATTCTGGTTGTGGTACTCATATATGTACTGATGTGCAGGATCTACAGATTAGCAGGAGACTGGCCTCATGAGAGATTGACCTCCGCGTTGGAAATGGGACACGAGTCGCCGTTTTGGCCGTTGGCACTTTTGTTTTGGAACTGCCCTCGGGGTATGTACTTAAACTTACAGACTGTTATTATGTACCTAGTTTGACTATGAATATTATTTCTGTATCTATGTTAGCCCAATATGGGTATACTTTTGTATTTAGAAACACTGAGTGTTTATGTGAATAAAAATGATATGGAAATTTGCACTGCTGATGTAAATAATGGTCTTTATATTTGAATATAAATCACCTCAAACATATAATGTAACAAACAAAAGGCTTAAAGTAAGTAACAAAGATGAAACTTACATGTGGCATTGTCGTCTGAGACACATAAACAAGACACGTATATCCACACTTTTGAAGAGTGGGTACTTGGATGGATTTGATCCAAATTCATATGACGTCTGCGAATCTTGTTTATTAGGCAAGATGCCTAAATCACATTTTAGCGGTAAAGGTGCACGTGCCACCAAACTATTATCCCTCGGTCATAGTGACGTATGTGGGCCCATGTCTAGCCAGGCTAGAGGTGGATATGAATACTTCGTAACCTTTACGGATGATGAATCGCATTTGGTTTATGTGTATCTTATGAGACACAAGTCGGAAACCTTTGAGAATTCAAAAAGAGTTTCGACACGAAGCAGAAAAACAGACCGACAGAAGTATTAAGACATTACGGTCGGACCGTGGTGGCGAATACTTAAGCAATGAGTTTCTTGATTACTTGAAAGAATATGGTATTCTTTCACAGTGGACTCCTCCTGGAACACCACAATTAAACGGTGTATCCGAGCGGAGAAACCGAACTTTGTTAGACATGGTAAGGTCTATGATGAGTCGCACATAGCTACCTATTTCTTTCTGGGGATATGCATTGAATAGTGCATACTACTTATTTTGAATAAGGTTCCATCAAAGTCTGTTCAACAGACTCCGTATGAAATATGGACAGGAAAGAAACCAGGTTTTCTCATTCCTGAAGATTTGGGGTTGCTGGGCATACATCAAACGTTTGGAAGGTACCAAACTAGAACCCAAATCGGATATGCCTATTTATAGGATATCCTAGGGAAACCAAAAGATATTACTTCTATCACCCATAAGAGAACAAAGTATTTGTTGCTCTACATGTTGTTTTCCTTGAGAAGGAATTCCTAAATGCAGTGGATAAGTGGGAGGAAAGTAGAACTCGATGAAAATCAGAGTGATATCGTTCATGGTACAGATCCTTAATGGAACATGAATAGTCCATCAGGGATGAGATTGTACCACAATCTTCGAATACACAAGAATCGCGTAGGTCGAGAGAGTCAGAAAACAACCTGAGAGGTATGGGTTTCTGATCTCACCTCATGTGGATATCAATCTTATTGAGGAAGACGAACCAACTACGTATGAGGAAGCGATATAAGGTATCGACTCCGGTTTATGGCAAGATGCCATGAATTCCGAAATGGATTCCATGTACACCAACCAAATTTGGACACTGGTTGATGCACCAGAAGGCGTAAAGACTATTGGTTGCAAATGGGTCTTCAAGAAGAAGACTGACATGGATGGCAACGTACAAACGTACAAAGCTGGCTTGTAGCGAAAGGGTATCGTCAACGACATGGTGTCGATTACGATGAAACTTTTTCACCCGTTGCTATGATTAAATCCATCTGATAATGCTTGCTATTGCTGCATATTTCGATTACGAGATATGGCAGATGGACGCCAAAACCACTTTCCTTAACGGAAACCTTTTGAAGGATGTTTATATGCAACAGCCTGATGGTTTTGTCGTACCAAGACTTGCAAACAAGGTTTGTAAGTTAAATCAATCCATTTATGCATAGAAGCAAGCATCTCGTTCTTGGAACCAAGGTTTTGATGAGATCATAAAAGAATATGATTTTGTTCAAAACGAGGATGATCCTTGTGTATATAAGAAGGTTAGTGGGAGAGCACTGACATTCATATTCCTTTACGTTGATGATGTATTGCTTATTGGCAATGACATTCCCATGTTAACGTCGGTGAAAGCTTGGCTTTCATTAAAATTCTCCATGAAGTATCTGGAGAAGCAGCCTTTATTCTAGGAATAAAGATCTACCGGGATAGATCTAGAAAGCTGCTTGGACTCTCCCAGAGCACGTACATTGACAAAGTGTTGAAGAGATTCAACATGGATCAGTCCAAGAGGGGACTATTGCCAGTGTCACATGGTGTCACTCTATCTAAGGACATGTGTCCTAAAACTCAAGATGAGAGAGACAACATGAGTCGGATACCATTTGCCTCGGCAGTCGGATCGATCATGTATGCCATGATATGTACGCGACCTGATGTCTCGTATGCTTTGAGCTTGTGTAGTCGCTATCAGGCCGATTCAGGCGATGGTCACTGGATGACGGTTAAGAATATCCTTAAGTATCTTAGACGAACTAAGGATGCTTTCTTAATCTATGGAGATGGAGAACTTGAGGTAACTAGGTATCCCGATGCAAGTTTACAAACCGATAAAGACGACTGGAATTCATAATCCGGGTACATATTTTGTTTGAATAACGGAGCAGTAAGCTAGAAATCTTCCAAACAAGAGACTGTTGTCGATTCAACAACAGAAGCAGAGTATATTGCTACAGCTGAAGCAGCAAAAGAGGCAGTTTGGATCCGTAAATTCCTAATTGGATTAGGAGTAGTTCCGTTAGCAGCTGAGCCCGTTCCATTGTATTATGACAATAACGGGGCTATAGCGCAGGCTAAGGAACCACGGTCTCATCAACGATCCAAACATGTTCTTCGATGTTTCCATCTGATTCGTGAGATCATACATCGTGGCGATGTAAGGATCGAGAAGGTCGCATCAGAGGATAACATTGCAGATCTGCTAACGAAAGCTATTCCTCAGCAAAAGTTTGAGCGACATGTACATAGTTTAGGTGTTAGATGCTTAAGTGACTGGCTATAGGCCAAGTGGGAGATTGTTTGACAATTATGACCAATAGCGTCACTATTTGTAAAAGACATTATGGTTTTTTGTCAAATTAACTATGTGACAGTGAAATTGCATTTTATCATTTTGTAATTTGATTACTTAAATATATAAATGATAAAAGTCCTTATGATTAGTTCCAGATTATTAGATATGAGACGATATCAATCCATAAAGGTTTAATCATTAAATATCCCTAGTCGTAGTATTATCGAGACTAGACATCGATAATTGGAATAGACTAGTATTGCACTTGTGCGTGTTATGAAGCGTAACGGCATAGTTCTCATATATTTAAGTATTGGATACTTATTAAGTGTGATAGGAGGTTGTGTTTACCGATGGTACGGAAACAGCTTCGCTCTGGATAGACCCCGCGAATCCCATTGGTAGTATGACTATGTGTCTATGGGAATCCGCATCAGGGTAGGTGTATTTGGTCTTAACCTGAGACTTGCATCGCTAGACTTGCGACAATCAATAAGCTTTGGTTTTGGTCGTCCAGGACTTTAACAAGTTCGGTGTACGCCTCTTCTGGGTTTATTGAGAATCGTAGTGTATTGGGTGTGATGTCAAAGCGAAGTATCACTTCAGTCATATGGAGATGTTGATCACGCAGGGATACATAATTGGTACTCTAATTGGTTTCAACCATCGGGATAATACGACTAGGTCATGATTATCCGATTAAAGAGACTAGTTGCTTGTGATTCGATATATGCTTCGTACGGGGCACACACTATTCCAGCCCCAGGCCTTGCATGTGATCCAATACTACATCGCAATACGCAATACTACGTATACTACGCCTGACATAGATTATATATTCCTTTAAGAATATTTCTGGAGAATTGGGTAGGCACGGTGCTTTGCTAGAAGCCAACCATGTCTTGTAAATCGGTAAAAACATAGTACGAGGAACGTACATGTTCGGATAGTCCCACGACCAGATTTACTGCCAACATATCCAGGGACCTCATGGGTCGCTTCCCGAAGATTCACCGATGACGTATGATTCGAACATAATTAATCTAGGATTAATTACGGAGAGATTTTATCTGGGATAAAATACTATTTGAAGAGAGAGAACGATTAATTGGAATTAATCGATAAAATAATATATTCGATATATAAAACGAAATTAGATTCGACGTGGAATTAAAATTGGATTTTAATTCGGGCGAACGAATTAATTTAGAATTAATTCGCGAGCGATGTGAATAGTAATTTTGCTAGGCATAATTATTTAATTAAATTTGATTTAATTACGTCGCAACGGAAAATTCGTTAATTTGGAATTAACGAAACCGAGCCTGGAATGTGTTTGCGGGCCCACTCGGATTTTGAATTTAGTGGGGCCCACAAGTCACATCGCAAGTCACATCGCCTGTCACTTTAGTGATGGAAGTCATGTCACCTTTTTGTGATTGACATCCAGTCACTATTCATGATGGGAGTAGATGGAGGCATTGAATGCCAATTTTCCCTCCAATTTGCTTTATGCTTTTTGGAAAAGCATATACCAAATTTTGTGTGAGACTTTTGATAAGTTTTTAGAAAACAAAACAAAAGAAATTGAATCAAAGCTTGGAGCTTGGATTCATCACATTCAAAAGGAAAGCTTGGAGACTTTCAAAGGCAAAAGTTTTTGTGATCAAAACCTCCAAAAATCCGTTCAATGTATGGTGTTTTCCGCCATTCTTACTTTAGTATTCACATTTATTTCCTTGCTTAAATGATCTTGGGACACTTTAGAAACCCAACACAAACTCCCATCAAACATGATAACAATTAGTGGAGCAATTAGTGGAGCAATTAATAATGGATTTGGTGGAGCAATTAGTGGAGCAATTAGTAGAGCAACTAATAATGGATTTGGTGAATGATTTGATGGAGGCAAAATTTTGCCTATAAATACCAATCCATTTCATTTGTAAATTCATAATTTCTTCTTTGAAATTCCTTAAGAATAACTAAGAAGATTGTATCTTGTTTGTTTATTTACAGCTTTCAGTATTTAATTTCCACTTTCGCACTTTCTTTTCTTTACTTTTCAGTTTTTACTTTCCCAATTTACTTTTATGCACAATACTTTCCTTTCTTTTCTTTTTCAGTTACTTTTCAAGTAATGAGGAGGTAACTCCCCCTTGCTGGGGTAAAATGTAAAGCTTTTATTATTGCTATTTAGATTAATCTCCCCTAATTATATATAATAACTATTTAAAATCTGACTTAAAGAGGATACTGCCATATTGGTCGGTTGGTAATTAATTATAAATTGGTTTTAAACCAGCATGCAAGTATGGATACCGTATTTAGTTGGCGGTTGGTAATTAATTAATTATTGAACTTAATCAGGATACGCCTATATATGGTTGGTAATTATATCACGCAAAGTTAATATTTTATATTAAGGGAGATATCTAATAATGAAATAGTAGTTTTAACTTGGATCCTTTTTTTTACCTCATCGTACTTTTAATTATTTTCTTTTTTTACTTTATTATTTCAGTAACTTTTTTCAGCATTTACTTTTCAGTAATTTACTTTCAGCATTTACTTTTCAGCAATTTACTTTCAGCATTTACTTTTCAGTAATTTACTTTCAGCATTTACTTTTCAGCATTTAATTTTCAGTATTTAATTTCAGAAAGAAATAAAACAACTAGTAACTTGGAGTAGAAGTTTCACATGTTTACTCACTAACTTCTTTATTCTCTTTTCTCTTGTCTTTTTGTTTTTGTGCGCATTAGTTTTACTATCTTTTTACTTTTGTAAAATGTTTGTGGGTATCATTGCTGTAAACCCTCACGAGACTACAACTCGTCCACTAGGGACACCTAGAGGTTTAAAGGCTTGTTGCATACGCTAAATGCAATCGTGATCCCTACGAAAGTGGCTTAGCTTAATTATTTATGTTATTTTATTTTATTGTTTTGCTCGAGGACTAGCAAAATCTTAGTTTTTGGGGGTGTGATGAGCGGAAAATATATCAATATTTACCGCCACTTTTACTTAATATTTTGTTTAGTTTCTCGGGTTTGATGAACGTTTTGATATGTTTTAGTTTATTTTGCAGATAAAATAATATTGGGACTCAATGAAATCATTTTGGATGAAATGTGGGTCAATAAGGGCAAATATTGGACTTGACATATTAATTTTGGAGATTGGAAACTTGAAATGGCGTTTTAACGAAGTGTAGTTTTGGAAATTCCAATTTTGCGCATCTGTCGTATTTTGGGCATAATATTTTACTCCGATATCGGATTGAGTTTATTGAAGTTCCAAATTAAAGAAAACTAAATTATCTACAACTTGGAAGAATAAAATAAATTCGAATTCGGAATATATATTGACCGAAATTGATGAAACATCCGTAAGTGTGTTATGTGTAATTATTAAAGTCATTTTCAAAGCAAAAAATAAATAAAAAAATAAAAATAAAATAGTCAAACTCCCATCAAACATGATAGCAAATAGTGGAGCAATAGTTGATTAATTAATAATGGATTTGGTGAAGCAATTAGAGGAGCAATAAATAATGGATTTGGTGGATGATTTAATGGAGGCAAAATTTTGCCTATAAATACCAAGCCATTTCATTTGTAAATTTATACTTTCTTCTTTGAAATTTCTTAAGAATAACTAAGAAGATTGTATCTTGTTTGTTTATTTACAGCTTTAAGAAATTAATTTCCACTTTCGTATTTTTTTTTCTTTACTTTTCAGTTTTTATTTTCCGCAATTTACTTTTACGCGCAATACTTTCATTTCTTTACTTTTCAGTTTTTACTTTTCATGCAAAGAGGAGCTAACTCCCCCTTGCTGGGGTAAAAAGGTAAAGCTTTTATTATGCTATTTAGATTAATCTCCAATAATTATAATATAATAACTATTTAAAATCTGACTTAACGAGGATACCGCCATATTGGTCGGTTGGTAATTAATTATAAATTGGTTTTAACCTGACTAAGCATGAATACCCGTCTGTTGGTCTGTTGGTAATTAATTATTAATTTGACTTAATCAGGATACCGCCTATATGGCTGGTTGGTAATTATCACACAAAGTTAATATATTATATTAAGGGAGATATCAAAAATAGTAGTAATAAAAGTGGATCATTTTACCTTAACATTTTCTTTTATTGTACTTTTACTTTATTTACTTTCCAGCAATTTACTTTAAGCATTTACTTTTCAGCAATTTACTTTTCAGCATTTTACTTTTCATAATTTACTTTTCAGCATTTTACTTTTCAGCATTTAATTTTCAGTATTTAATTTCAGCATTTTACTTTCCATCATTTACTTTTCAGCAATTTACTTTTCAGCATTTTACTTTATGTCTTTTATTTTATTTAAGTTTTTACTACCCATAAATATTGTTGTAACTAAGCCAGTTATCTGGGGTTGTGATGAAGTCCAATATCACCGGTTTATAAGGGGTTAAATTACGGTTTGGGTAATATAAAGGTTTATTTATTGAGCCTTAGTCTTAATGCATCTTGTTAACTGGCCATTAATAAGATTGATTCGGTAAACTAAAATGAACTTGGAAAAGAGATTTTAAGTTTAAGACCTTAGACTTAATAGCCCACGATCTTCCTTGAGGATAGATAACCTTTAATAGATTCCTTACAGGATAGGAATATACCTGTCGGGCGAGGGTAGCCATAATTGGAACTTAATCTTAATGAATTCAGATAACTTGGTTAACATATGAATATGATTAATTGGGTTATACTGGATATTTGTATTTGACCATCGGAAGAGGTTTTGTATAATTTCGTGTTCCAGGTTAATAAACCAATATATTACACAAACGTAAAATAACTCCTTCATCTTTTAAAAGATATTGGAAAGATTCACAACCCTGGATAATTTTATAAATTTTAATTTTCTTCAATCTATTTTCGAGCATTTCATTTACTTGTTTTAAGTCACTTTCAAATCAAACAACCAATTCATTAGATACTTGTAAACATTTAGCTTCATTAATTAATAGCTTAGGTATTAAGTCCTATTGGGATCGATTACTTTTTATACTACTTGAACGATACGTGCGCTTACGTTATACGCGTGTGATTACGCTGGTCAAGTTTTTGGCGCGTTGCCGGGGACTTATTTATCTTTCACTATTAATTTTGAGGTTATATACCTTTACTTGTATCTAATTTTTTTTTACTTATTTTTTTGTTTTATTGTGTTTTAGGTTCTCAAACACTACATGAGACGAACCGGAAGCTTTGAACTCCGACCGCTTGACCTAGAGATTGAAAAAACCATTAGACAGTTGAGAAGGGAAAGACGAGAAGGCCAAGAAGTAATCAATAACATGGAACCTGAACCTTTGAACGTTGCACCACCGATTCCCATTCGAGACAGAACCATTCCGGTGGTTGACAGACTCATTTCTTGTATTGTACTTCCTCTCTTACCAGCAAATGCGGGTGACATCAAAACATGCATCCAGATGATTCAGCAATCAGTACAGTTTGGGGGAAATGCAACTGAAGATCCTAATGCCCACATCAGCAACTTCCTGGAAGTTTGCGGTACTTTCAATTACAACTGAGCAGCTGAAGAAGCAATGAGACTGTGGGTTTTTCCATATTCCCTGAAAGACAGAGCTAAAGCTTGGTTACATTCGTTACCAGCAAGTTCCATCACAACTTGGAACACTCTAGCCACTAAATTCCTTGCAAAATACTTTCCACCAGCAAGAACTGCAAAGTTGAGGAATGACATCACATCATTCGTGCAACAAGATTCAGAATCCCTTTGTGAAGCTTGGGAAAGATTCAAAGATTTACTCTGGAAATGTCCTCATCATGAGATCGCAAAGTGGCTACAAGTCCAAACCTTTACAATGGACTTTCTGGAATAATGAGAACCACAATTGATGCTGCTGCTGGAGGAGCTTTGATGGAAAAATGAGAAGATCAGCCTGAGACTTAATTGAAGAAATGGCCAACAACAATTATTTATGGCCAACAGAAAGGAGCATGATCCAAAAAATTGCATGAATTTATGAAGTTGGAGCCAACACAGCACTGAATTCCAAGTTGGATGTGATTTGTAAAAATCTGGAAACTCTTAATATGAAAGTTAATGGTGGATCCACAAGTTCACCATTTGGAGGAGTACCTGAGTCAGAATCTTACAACCAACAAGAAGAGACAGTGAACTATGTCAACAATTTCAACAGACAGGGGAACAATCCATATTCCAACACCTATAACCCAAGGTGGAGGAATCACCCCAATTTCGCATGGAGCAACAATTCAGGGCAAAAGAACTACCCACCACATGGATTTCAACAACCAAATAAAAGCCATGAGCATGAAAAAGAACCAGGAATACCAGAAGTGATGGCTAGTTGAAGAAGCAAGAAACAAAATACGATGCTTTAGCAGCTATAGTTCAAAATCAAGTAGCATTGAATCAAAGCCATTCATTCTCTATTAAAGCACTGGAAAATAAAATGGGACAACTGGCCAATGCTCAGAGTTACAGACCGCCAGGAAATCTTCCCAGCAACACAGAACCAAATCCAAGGAACCGAGGGAATGAGCAATGTCAAGCCATTACTTTGAAAAGTGGTACTGAAATCAACAAAGATATTAAAATCAAGGCAACCATTGAAGAAGTTCCAAAAGATGCAGTTCCACAGATGGAGGAAAAAGATGCAAAGGAAAAAGATCAAGAAAGAATCACTTTACCTCCACCTTTTCCTCAACGACTCCAGAAAAATAAATTGGATAAACAGTTTGCTCGATTCTTGGAGGTGTTCAAAAAGCTGCATATCAACATTCCATTTGCAGAAGCCTTGGAAGAATTCCCAGCTATGTCAAATTCATGAAAGACATTCATTCACGAAAACAGAGATTGGGAGATTACGAGATAGTAGTATTGACAGAGGAATACAGCGCCATCATTCAGAGGAAACTTCCCCCGAAGTTGAAAGATCCTGGCAGTTTCACAGTTCCTTACACCATTGGAGAACATTATATTGGTAAGGCTTTATGTGATTTAGGTGCAAGTGTTAATTTAATGCCTTTTTCTATTTACAGGAAATTACAAATCGGAGAAGCAATGCCTACCTCAGTTTCTCTGTAACTTACTGATCGAACGCTCGCATTTCCGAGAGGTGTCGTTGAAGATGTGCTGGTCAAAGTCGACAACTCATTCTCCCAGCAGATTTCATTATCCTTGACATGGAAGAAGACAAAGATGTTCCTATCATCATTGGGAGACCATTCTTGGCTACAGGTCGAACTGTGATTGATGTACAAAAATGAGAACTAACTATGAAAGTGCAGGACCATAAAGTTACCTTCAATGTTTTCAAAGCCATGAAATTCCAAAGTGAAGAAAAAGGAGGAAGAATGTTTCAGAATTGTTGTTGTTGATAATACCATTCATGATACTGATACAGTTCCCACAGAAAAACTTGAAGCTTGCATCACTAACATGACTGACAGTGAGCTAGATGCTGAAATTCTGGAATGTATCAACTATCTTGACAAGCCATTCTAATTCAAATCGACACCACCAGTGGAAAATCTGGAACTTCCGAAGAAAAATCAAATCAAGCCCTCAATTGAAGAACCACTGCAGCTGGAGCTGAAGCTATTACCGAGTCATCTCAGGTATGCATTTCTTGGAAACTCTTCTGAATTACCTGTTATTATTTTTTCTTCGCTAACATTGGAGCATGAAGAAAAGTTGCTGAGAGTGTTACGAGAACACAAGAAAGCCATTGGCTGGACTATAGCAGACATTCGAGGCATTAGTACATCATTTTTCATGCACAAGATTCTGATGATTGATGAGTACAAACCCACAGTGGAGCATCAACGGAGATTAAATCCAGTCATGAAGGAGGTCGTGAAGAAAGAAATCATCAAATGGTTGGATGCTGGCATCATCTACCCCTTCTCAGTCAGTAGTTGGGTGAGTCATATGCAGTGTGTACCAAAGAAAAGAGGAATTACTTTAGTCACAAATGAAAAGAACGAGCTGATTCCAACAAGAACGGTGACTGTATGGAGAGTATGCATGGACTACCGGAAGCTGAACAAAGTAACAAGGAAATATCATTTTCCGCTGCCATTTATTGATCAGATGCTAGACAGACTAGCGGGACATGAGTTCTATTGCTTTCTGAACGAATACTCGGGGTACAATCAGATTGACATCGCCCCAGAAGATCAGGAGAAAACTACATTTACATGTCCATATGGTACTTTTGCTTTCCGCAGAATGCCATTTGGACTATGTAATGCTCCTGCCATATTCCAACGTTGCATGATGGCCATCTTCTCAGACATGCTATAACATAGTATGAAGGTTTTTATGGATGACTTCTCTGTGTTTGGAGATTCTTTTGACCATTGCTTATAAAATCTGGAACATGTGTTACAAAGGTGCGAAGATACAAACTTGGTACTCAATTGGAAGAAATGTCATTTTATGGTGCAGGAAGGCATTGTTCTTGGACACCGGATCTCACAAAAGGGAATAGAGGTAGACAAAGCAAAGATCGAGACAATTGAAAAACTACCTCCACCCACATCTGTCAAAGGGATTCAGAGTTTTCTCGGACATGCTGGCTTTTACAGGAGATTTATCAAAGACTTCTCAAAAATGGCAAAACCTCTTTGCAATCTTCTGGAGAAAGATGTGCCTTTCCACTTCACCAAAGAACGCCAGGAAGCCTTTGAGATCCTAAAACAAAAGCTGGTCTATGCCCCCATCATAGTAGCACCGGACTGGACCCTTCCATTTGAGGTGATGTGTGATGCTAGTGATTTTGCTGTAGGAGCAGTTTTGGGACAACGCAAAGCAAAGATCTTCCATGCTATTTACTATTCTAGCAGAACTCTGAATGAAACTCAACTCAACTACACAACCACTGAAAAAGAGCTACTTGCAGTTGTGTTCGCTTTTGACAAATTCTGCTCTTATCTGCTGGGTCCCAAAGTGGTGGTCTACACAGATCATTCAGCAATCAAATACCTGATCGCAAAGAAAGATGCCAAATCCAAATTGATCCGTTGGATACTTCTTCTGCAAGAATTTGACTTGGATATCAGAGACAGGAAATGAACAGAAAACCAGGTGGCAGATCATTTATCTAGGCTCGAGAATGGAGAAACATCTGGTAAATAATTGACAATCAAAGAAACTTTTCCAGATGAACAGCTATTTGCCATGAAACAAAAGGAAGTCCCTTGGTATGCTGACTATGTCAACTACATAGTTTCTGGAAAATGGCCGTTGGAATGGACAACTCAGCAAAGGAAGAAATTCTTCAAAGAAGTCAAGCACTATGTCTGGGATGAGCCGTACTTGTTCAAACATTGTGCTGATCAATTACTGAGACGATGTGTTCCACAAGAGGAGGTCAACAATATTTTGCAACACTGTCATTCATCACCATATGGCGGATACTTCAGCGGAAATAAAACTGCAGCAAAAGTCCTACAATCAGGTTTGTTCTGGCCCACTCTTTTTAAAGATGCTTATCTATTTGCTCTTCAATGTGACAGGTGCCAGAGAGCGGGGAATATTTCGAGGAGAAATGAAGGACCGTCGCAAAATATTATGGAAGTGGAGATATTTGATGTATGGGGTATTGATTTTATGGGACCCTTTGTTCCATCATTCGAAAACCTGTACATACTGGTTGCTGTAGACTACGTCTCAAAATGGGTTGAAGCAATTGCACTGCCATCCAATGATTCAAAAGTGGTGATCAAGTTCCTGAAAAAGAATATTTTCACTCGTTTCGGAACACCTCGGGCAATTAACAGCGATGGTGGCTCACATTTCTGCAATAGATACTTCGATGCACTCCTATCCAAATACAGAGTTACTCATAAGGTTGCCACAACCTATCATCCACAGTCAAACAGACAAGTTGAAGTTTCAAACATGGAGATCAAAAGAATCTTGGAGAGAACTGTTGGATCAACAAGGAAGGACTGGTTCGAAAAACTGGATGACGCATTATGGGCCTACCGGACAGCTTACAAGACACCCATTGGTATATCCCCATATCAAATGGTGTTTGGGAAAGCATGCCATCTGCCAGTTGAGCTTTAACACAAGGCGTATTAGGCACTGAAGAAGTTGAATCTTGATCCACAAGCTGCATGAGAGAAAAGACTTCACCAACTCAATGAGTTGGAGGAATTTCGCCTACAGGCTTATGAGAATGCCAAACTGTACAAAGAGAAGACCAAGAAATAGCATGACCGAAAAATAATGCGCAAATAATTGGAACCATGGCAGCAAGTGTTGTTGTACGATTCAAGGTTGAAACTTTTTCCTGGAAAGCTAAAATCAAAATGGTCAGGTCCATTTGTGATTACGAAGGTGTTACCCTACGGAGTTATTGAGATATACAATCCCAAGTTGAGCAACACATTCAAGGTCAATAGCCAGCGTGTCAAGCACTACTGGGGAGAATCATTTGAGCGACAAAAAGAAAGTGTCACACTTTCAGATCCAGTCTAATGTTTGGGAAATCATGTCTAGCTGACGACATTAAACTTAGCGCTAGCTGGGAGGCAACCTATGCAATTTGTGTATATATTTTGATTTGGTGTGTTTTATTTTATGTGTTAGTTTTTACAGGTGAAGTCATTTCAAGATGGAAGAAGCTCTCGCAAATATTCACAAGCAATTTCTTTCTCTCCCTCAAAATTCTCTGATGAAAGTCTACAAAAATCGCTTGGAACGGATGAGACTTATGATGATCAAAGGTATTCCTAATGACATTCATTGGGTAATCGAAGCACGGGTCCAATTAACAGGTGAGTATTCTGATTCTTATAATTCTTATTTGCCTGGTTTTGGAAAAAAACACCTATGCAAAGAAACGTAGAGCTAAGAAAATGGGTGTTTATTACAAATATGCATGCTGGAATTGCAATACTCGTTGTCGTTCTTTAGGAATGGTGTCTGATAAGCGCGAAGATAAAATTAAATTCATTAGGGATGGCTTGAGTAAGGAGTCTTTAGATGATATATCTTCGACTCTTGAGACGCATCCCAGTGGATATGTTCATATAGCCATCCGTAAATTACATACACAATTCCAAAAAGAAAGACAACAGTTAAGTCTCGAGAATCTGACTCAAAAAGACCCTAGTTGGCAATTTATAAGAAAATTGGATGGGAAGCTTGTCCCTGACGCATAGACGTCAATCAAGCTGTAAATTATTTTAAATATTATATCTCTTTGTCTTTTCCTAATAATTGTGATTTGTTTTGTTATTTTCTCCGACAGGATCCATGCTACTTTTTGACCTTTCACGATTTACTATTTTGCCACTAATCGTCATTTGGAAGATACTTGTGCTATTATTACTCACCTTTTTCAGGTTCTATAAATTCAACTCATCATTGCACTCTTGAAGGCATCCAGAGCTGAAAAAAGAAACACAAAAATATGGAAGCCACTTCAAGGAGACGAGTTGTAAATGTTTGTGTGTTTTATGGTACCAGTGTTGGTGTCAAACCAGAATACATAACAGCAGCACATGAATTGGGTTGAGTCTTAGCTGAAAAGAATATGCACCTAGTATATGGAGGAGGCAATCTTGGACTAATGGGGATTGTTTCAAAGGCTGTACAGGATGCAGGCAGCCAAGTTCTGGGAATCATCCCAAAACCCTTGGCAGAGGCGAATCTTATTGGATCATCAAACGGTTAAGAACTAATTGTGCCAGGTATGTTTGAACGACTGGTAGAAATGATTAACTATGCTGCTGCTTTTATTGCTTTGCCAGGTGGCTTGGGAACAATAGAGGAAATTTTTACAGTGTTATCTTAGGCAAACCTGAACATACACCAGAAACCACTAGGACTGTTTAACATTGAAGGATTCTATGATTTTCTATGTGTGTTTCTTGATGATGCCCGGAGAAATGGGTTCGTGTCAAAACCTGTAAAAGAACTTTTCTTTACTGCCAGAACTGCCCCAGATTTAATTGATCAAATCTTAGCCTTTGAACCACAAATTGACCCCATTCTTTCCAAGATAAACTGGTCCGATGATGATCGTGGTAAGAGGCGTCGGATAAATCTGGATCTTAACCTGTAATTTTTCACTTAGATGTAGAATTTCAGCTAACCAGGTACGGTTTTCTAAACTCTTCTTCTATTGTTTAAGACATTGAGGACAATGTCTCATTTAGGTTGGGGGAAGGGAATAGTTAATTTGTATCTTGTTTTTATTGTTTTATTTTTAGTTAAAAAGTTTTCGAAAAACCAAAAAAATTGAAAATTTTTCAAAAATCACAAAAATATTTTATGTTTTTTTTTTTTTAATTTGATTAATCGGGTGAAATTGGTGTAAGAGATAGCTGTGTAAGGAAATTCCACTGCTGAGACGTATCTCAACCTATTTCGGAACAAGTTATTTTTGTTTATTTCCTTTTGAATAATTTAATTTGTGAATTCTCTATAATACTGACTAAAATGAATCTTCATATGTTCAGTTGATAGGTATTATCAACATACATAGTAACATACAGACATGAGCTATAATTGAAAAGTTTGTAATATTCAGTGCTCTATTTTAATTGGAGGAAGCATCTAAAAAACAAAGGGATAAAAAAAAAAAAAAAAAAGAAAAAAAAAGAAAAAAATGTTTAAAAAAAAACGTCTGAGATCCGAGTTATTAAGTCTGTAAGGGTGTCTTAACACGTAGTGCCCTAAAACCAACTGGTTTGGGAGTCACTGGCCCAAAGCTCGTTACATGGATCGAAGATGTTGCCAAAAAATATATATATATGAAGTCTGAGTAATTAAGTCTGTATGGGTGTCTTAACACCTAGTGCCCTAAAGCCAACTGGTTTGGGAGTCACTGACCCAAAACTCGCTACGTAGATGGAAGATATTGCATATAAATAAAAAAAAAAAGCAAAAATCAGAAAAAAAAATCAGAAAAATCAGAAAAATTATTCAATTGCTAAAAAAAGTGTGAATTGTGATAAAACTTTAGGACAAAAATATTACTCTCTTCTCAATTGCACTTGTGAATATTGTGGGTAAAAATGAGTTAATTAATATTTTGTTGACTGTGTATATGAAGGATGGTAAATAAAATCGGAGAATTTACTTATTCGGTAATTCAGAAAGAAATAAAACAACTAGTAACTTGGAGTAGAAATTTCACATGTTTACTCACTAAATTCTTTATTCTCTTTTCTCTTGTCTTGTTGTTTTTGTGCGCATTAGTTTTACTATCTTTTTACTTTTGTAAAATGTTTGTGGGTATCATTGCTGTAAACCCTCACGAGACTACAACTCGTCCACTAGGGACACCTAGGGGTTTAAAGGCTTGTTGCATACGCTAAATGCAATCGTGATCCCTACGAAAGTGGCTTAGCTTAATTATTTTTGTTATTTTATTTTATTGTTTTGCTCGAGGACTAGCAAAATCTTAGGTTTGGGGGTGTGATGAGTGGAAAATATATCAATATTTACCGCCACTTTTACTTAATATTTTGTTTAGTTTCTCGGGTTTGATGAACGTTTTGATATGTTTTAGTTTATTTTACAGATAAAATAATATTGGGACTCAATGAAATCATTTAGGATGAAATGTGGGTCAAATAAGGGCAAATATTGGACTTGACATATTAATTTTGGAGATTGGAAACTTGAAAGGGCGTTTTAACGAAGTGCAGTTTTGGAAATTCCAATTTTGCTTATCTGTCGTATTTCGGGCATAACCTTTTACTCCGATATCGGATTGAGTTGATTCAAGTTCCTGAATAAAGAAAACTAAATTATCTACAACTTGGAAGAAAAAAATAATTTCGAATTCGGAATATATATTGACCGAAATTGATGAAACATCCGTAAGTGTGTTATGTGTAATTATTAAAGTCATTTTCAAAGCAAAAAAATAAAAATAAAAATAGTCAAACTCCCATCAAACATGATAGCAATTACTGGAGCAATTAATAATGGATTTGGTGGATGATTTAATGGAGGCAAAATTTTGCCTATAAATACCAAGCCATTTCATTTGTAAATTTATACTTTCTTTTTTGAATTTCCTTAAGAATAACTAAGAAGATTGTATCTAGTTTGTTTATTTACAGCTTTCAGTAATTAATTTCCACTTTCGCACTTTTTTTTCTTTACTTTTCTGTTTTTACTTTCCGCAATTTACTTTTACGCACAATACTTTCCTTTCTTTACTTTTTCAGTTTTTACTTTTCAAGCAATGAGGAGGTAAGTCCCCCTTGCTGGGGTAAAAGGTAAAGCTTTTATTACTGCTATTTAGATTAATCTCCCCTAATTATAATATAATAACTTTTTAAAATCTGACTTAACGAGGATACCGCCATATTGGTCGGTTGGTAATTAATTATAAATTGGTTTAAACTGACTAAGCATGGATACCGTCTGGTTGTTCGGTTGGTAATTAATTATTAATTTGACTTAATCAGGATACCGCCTATATGGCTGGTTGGTAATTATTACACAAAGTTAATATATTATATTAAGGGAGATATCAAAAATAGTAGTAATAAAAGTGGATCCTTTTACCTCATCATTTTCTTTATTGTACTTTTACTTTATTTACTTTTCAGCAATTTACTTTTCAGCATTTACTTTTCAGCAATTTACTTTTCAGCATTTACTTTTCAGTAATTTACTTTTCAGCATTTACTTTCAGCATTTAATTTTCAGTATTTAATTTCAGCATTTACTTTCCGTCATTTACTTTTCAGCAATTTACTTTTCTGCATTTTACTTTATGTCTTTTATTTTATTTAAGTTTTTACTACCCATAAATATTGTCGTAACTAAGCTAGTTATCTGGGGTTGTGATGAAGTCCAATATCACCGGTTTATAAGGGGTTAAATTACGGTTTGGGTAATATAAAAGTTTATTTATTGAGCCTTAGTCTTAATGCATCTTGTTAACTGGCCATTAATAAGATTGATTCGGTAAACTTAAAATGAACTTGGAAAAGAGATTTTAAGTTTAAGACCTTAGACTTAATAGCCCACGATCTTCCTTGAGGATAGATAACCCTTTAATAGATTTCCTTACAGGATAGGAATATACCTGTCGGGCGAGGGTAGCCATAATTGGAACTTAATCTTAATGAATTCAGATAACTTGGTTAACATATGAATATGATTAATTGGGTTATACTGGGTATTTGTATTTGACCATCGGAAGAGGTTTTTGTATAATTTCGTGTTCCAGGTTAATAAACCAATATATTACACAAACGTAAAATAACTCCTTCATCTTTTAAAAGATATTGGAAAGATTCACAACCCTGGATAATTTTATAAATTTGAATTTTCTTCAATCTATTTTCGAGCAATTTCATTTACTTGTTTTAAGTCACTTTCAAATCAAACAACCAATTCATTAGATACTTGTAAACATTTAGCTTCATTAATTAATAGCTTAGGTATTAAGTCCTATTGGGATCGATACTTTTTATACTACTTGAACGATACGTGCGCTTACGTTATACGCGTGTGATTACGCTGGTCACCTACGTGTCATCCACGTGTCAGGCACATGGCGTCCACATCAGTCACAATCCAAGTCAGCTTGCCACGTGTCAGCCACATCATCATCAACCAATCATCTTATGCCACATGTCACAATCACACGGTGCCGACATTCAACATCACCACATCATCGCCACGTCAGCACAATCATTGAGTTACCGACGCCGTCTGCCACTTGTCACCTTACCGCGAATCCAAGTGCCACTTGTCGTCGCCTCCGCAAGCCACGTCATAAATCATGGAGCGTCGCAACGTGTCACGCGTCGCGACCCGTTAAGGCTGTCGACGCCTATAAATTTAGTTCGAAATTTTTGTTTCAAATGTACCTTCCTCTCTATAATTCCTTGAGAATACTAAGGAGTTTGTATCTAGTTTGTTTAATTTCAGTTCTGTAATTAATTTTATTTACTTTTTGTAATAGTAATTTACTTTGTTAGTTTTTACTATTCAGCAATGAGGAGGTAACTTCCCCCTGCTAGGGTGAAAGGTAAACCTTTTTTATTGCTATTTAGATTAATCTCTCTTAATTATAATATAATAACTATTTAAAACTTGACTTAATGAGGATATCGCTATATTGGCCGGTTGGTAATTGATATTAAATTGGTTTTAACCTGACTAAGTAAGGATACCGCCCGGTTGGTCGGTTGGTAATTAATTATTAATTCGACTTAATCAGGTTACCGCCTATATGGCTGGTTGGTAATATCACACAAGTTAATAAATTATATTAAGGGAGATATCTAAAATAGTAGTAATAAAAGTGGATTCTTTAACCCTAGCATTTTCTTTTATTGTACTTTTTCCATTTTAATTTCTAGCATTTACTTTTCAACATTATACTTTATGTCTTTTATTTTTAAGTTTTTACTAGTTGTAAATATGTGTCGTAGCTAAGCCCGTTATCTGGGGTTGTGATGAAATCCAATATCACCGGTTTATAAGGGGTTATTTTATAGTTTGGGAAATATAAAGGTTTACTTATTAAGTCTTAAGCTTAATGCGTCTTGTTAACTGGCCACTAATAAGATTGATATGTTAAACTTAAAATAAACATATCAATCTTAGACTTAATAGCTCACGATCTTCCTTGAGGATAGAAAACCCTTTAATAGATTTCCTTACAGGATAGACATATACCTATCGGGCGGGGGTAACCATAATTGGAACTTAGTCTTAATGAATCCATGTAATTTTATTGACATAGACATATGATTTAATTGGTTACACTGGGTATTTGTATTCGACCATCGACAGAGGCTTTTGCAGAATTCCGTGTTCCAGGTTAGTAAACCAATATATTACACAAACATGAAATAACCACTTCATCTTTAAAAAGATATTGGAAGAAATCACAACCCTGTATAGTTTAATAAATTTGAATTTTCCTCAACCAACTTTCTCGCCATTTTATTTACTTGTTTTAAATTTAAATCACCATTCCAATCAAACAATTAATCCATTAGCTACTAGTAATCATTTGACCTCATAAAACTAATAGCTTAGGTATTAATTCCTCGTGGGATCGATATTTTTTATACTACTTGAACGATACGTGCGCTGGCGTTATACTCGTGTGACAACACCGGTCAATGACAGATGCCCCTAGATCCTAGTTTTAGAGTTCGTAGGGTAGCATAGATCCGCACCCCAGTTGTAGTTCAGTGGCTTTGGGGACGGCGATACGTAACGTCGAAATACCAATAGTTTCAGGGACATGAGTGGCATGTTTTAGGGGACGGCGATATGTAACGCCCCAAAGTCATGGATTTGCATTCCTGCTCTAGTTAGGCGTATGGGAGGATGACGATACGTAGCGCTCCCATACGTCAAGTTTTCAAAGACAGATACAGATTTCAGTAAATAGTTTTCAGATACAGACTTTGAAAATGAGTTTTCCAGAGAAAGGTTTTCTAGAAAGAAAATTTTTCAGATTCATCAGATTTATAAGAAATTTTCCTTAGAAAAGTTAAGTTTTATTAAAGAGATTTCAGACAAGGTTTCCAGGAAAAAGAGTTTTCATATAAAGTTATTTCTTGAACTTTGGTTTTAGAACCAAATGATTTTATATCAGTATTTCAGTTTTCGTCCACTCACTTAGATCGAACGACGATCTAACCCCCCACTCCCAGTTTTCTTATTTTGTATGTACTCTCGGAAGACGAGCTCGGGAGGACGGATACTGATGCAGTCACTAGGGTATGGAGTCCATCAGTCTAAGTCAGAAAGAGTAAGAGTCCGGTCAGAGTCAAATAGAAGTAATGTATTAGTCTCCGATTATGAAATAGTCATTGTAAAAACATGTGTTTTTATGTATACAGTTATTGAAATTAAGTTTGCATTTTAAGTTATTAAGTTGGGCCACGGTCCCATACATAAGATATAATTAGAGAAAACAGTAAATTGTAGTTTATAGTTAGAAAAACAGAAGCTCAGGGGAGTAATACGGCCTATTCCCTACCGGTAACATCTCCCGGATTGGGGATGTTACAAAGATGGTATCAGAGCATGGTCTAGGAAGTCAGTGACTGCAGTGGGTGGAGTGCTGGGGTCTTGTTTACATTGTATGTCCGAGATACTTGTATGCGGGGCACTACATCTCCAGTATTTGATTTTTGAGTAAGTCCTTAAGATCCATAGACAGGTTAGTAAGCTTTTCCAGACTGTTCGAATAGTATTCCTTACGAGAACCATTATACTCTAGATCCAAGTTGGGAATTCCCCTATAGTTATTCTGACCTATTACCAGAAGTACAAACAAGCTATGAGACCGGATAGTAAGATTTTAAGAAAAGTACCCAAGGGTGTGGGAAAATGAGTATAAGAAATGAAGGAGAGATGCGTAGAGGTTTAAGCAGCCGAAGACAGAAAAGTAAAGAAAAGAAAGAAATAATAAAGTTCTATGGATAACCACTTAAGGAAGTAGGAAAGAAAGAGAGAGAGAAAGCTAGAAAGAAAAGTAAGGAAAGAAAAAGTAAGGAACATATGATCTAAGTAACCAAAGGCAGTAAAGAGATAGAAGTATAAAATGAGACTAGATGGAAAACACAAGAACTTGAGATAGTGAAGAAGAATATAGCAAGTCTGAACAAGAGAAAAATACCTAGAAGACCTAAATAAAGTTCTTTCCCTCCAAGTAAGATTCCTTTCTTCCTCAGAAAATTCTTCCAAGTTGATTCTATAACTCTCGAGCACTTCATATAGATAGCAAGTTCCCTGAATAACCAAGAATAGCTAGAAGTTCGAAGAAGCAAGAAATCAGGATTAGTCGTGGAGACTTCTAATAGATGTGAGATGCCATAAGGACACAAAGTACTAGAACAAGGATACCGAAACTCACTAAGGCATAATGTGTTTGCCCTAGTCCCTACCAGCATAGATACAGATGACCGTAAGGAGCCCGATGATAGTTTATCTTAAGAAATGAAAGACCTTGGAGGCCAGATTAGCTAGAAAAAGATTTAAGGAAGTTTCGAGGATATAAAGAAGAGAACCCAGGGTAGCCCAAAGATCAAGGAAAGTCCGCGTGAGGCTTGCAAGACTAGTAGAAGTCTATTGAATAGACCAAATATAGTAGAAACTACATATCATCTCAAGTCAGTAGAAATCCGTGGAAGTACACAAAAGTAAACCTGAGAGGTTGAAGATATTTAGGAGTGACAAACATACTAGTATGAACAGTAGATTAGAGTGCCAAAGTGAAGTGAGCAGAGATCTAAAAAAACAGTTAGGAGAACGAAACACCACTAGCCTCAACAGTAAGACATAGAGCAAAGAAACATGATATGTGAATAGTAAGAGGGATGCGAGAAGTAATAAGGAAATTCAGTACATTCAGGCATAAAGATAACATAACGAGGAGATAGTAGTGTAGAAATTGATAATAGTTGTGGGACCCCAAGAAATGGAGTAGTCAACCAGGTCCCTGCAGAATGAATGATGACCATTTCTAGAAACCTCGATTGTAATAAGCATATGGATACTTAACCAGATCATCGTCAAGCTTAGGTGTAAAATAGAAATGAGTGTCTGTAGATCCTTATGGATTGTATGTGCTCACCCTCAACTTAGAGCCCAGTAAAGAAAAGAACCAGTAAAGTAGATCAATTGATAGATTAGATGAATAGCGAGATGGCCAGACAACCAAATTGGTGAGTACAATGAAATATAGATGAAAAGCATGAAATAGAATAGTTTGTAGCAATAATAAGTTGAGCTAAGTTTATAAGCCCTCGTTGAGCTAAGAACTCTTAAGGAAGTAAAGACTTAGAAGTACAAAGAAATTAAGGAGAATGACTCTTAGGAATATATTGAACAACTTATAAAAAGTCCCATAGTATTGAAAAGGAAACACTAGGTAAAGAGTAGCACCTGAACCAAAGATTTAGTATGAGATGTCTTAAGTAATCGAAGTAAATAGAGTTTTCAAGAAAGTAAATGTGTAAGGAGTTTAAGAAACTGAGACAAGAAATGAACCTATGTAGCAGTGTAAGTTTCTTGAGGAAGAATAGCAAATGGAGTATAGCAGTACTCAGAGGAAGAAAACAACGAATTCAGAGGGTTTAACAATAGAGACTTAACAGAAATGAGTACAGAGGCAGTACGAGAAAGTTGTTACAGAGCATGACCCAAAGAGAATTTCATAGAAAAGGTGGAGAGATCGATTGTTGAATATGATCAGAGGTAGAGTTGAAGAAGGCAAACCATATATTTTATAGTAGTAGTGCTCTAGTGTAGGGAAAGGCATCAAATATATACATACGAGAGTCCTAGGCTCCTAGATAAACAATATGTGCAACCAGATCACCATAACCAGAAAGGTCTCAGGATAAGTTCCTACCCTCCCAACCCTCATTAGACAACAGTAGCAGAGATGGACCTTCAAGGTTGCCTTAAGGTACTCTCAGGAATAACTAAAAGTATAGTGAAAGAGAACCAAAAATTAAAACCTTCAGACGTACTTTAATAATGGAATACAAATAAGTAACAGCTCTGAGCAAAAGCATTAGGAGATGAGTTGTTCAGATGAAATGGTACAGAGAATAAATAGTAGTCAAGTAATGACGGAGGTACAAGGAACCAGAATTAGAACGTAATAAGTGGATATGTAAAGAAAGAATATATCCCTCAGGTAGGAAGATAAAGAAATAGACCAAGGAAGTTCTCAGTGTAGAATGGGATAAAGTAGAAGATGAAGAGAATACTAAGGAAAAGGTTTGGAAGTAAAGCTGTCAAGGTGCAACAACGGTAGGAGAGAATACCTAATAAGCAAAAAAAATAAAAGTGAGTAACATCATAGTTTCTTAGTAATCAGAATGAAACCAAAAATCCCTTACGTGTTAGCTCACGTAAAACACATTAAGTACCTAGCCCCAATTTTAGTTGGCCAAATCACTACGGGTTTGGGACGGCCTAAGCCACGAGTATATGTGGTTTTGTAGATATATAATATATCATGGAATTGAGAAGATAAGTTTTTGTAAAGTTACAATTAGCATAACAAATGAGTTCTCAAGGTGTGGTATATTTGCATATATCTAAGAAATGACCCTTGGCGACATTAGACTATAGAGATCAATGTTGGTTTGGACCACCGTAACTAGACTTAGTAGCAATGGAAGTATGAACTGTAACTAGAACCGAAGCGCCATCGTTCGCGTTATTAACAAAAGTGCAGTTTAAGAAAAAATATACATACAGTTAATCCCTAGAGAGGCTACCAGAACCAACCTCCTTAGTACCAACTCATTGGTAATCAACAGTAGTGAACAAGAGGTATATAAAGAATCCGACCTTGCACTCTAAAGTCCTAAGTTATACATATAAGCAGAGGCAAGAAAATTTATAGGGTTGAACGGGTAAGCAGCCTAGTGCATATATATGTGTATTTATATGCCTTTCAGAGTCAAAGTCGAGATAAAGGAACTCATTTACAGCGAACACAAATACCTGCAGAGATAAAAGATCCTTAAGCAAATGTGGAAAAGTCGAGCCCATATAGTTATGCAAAATAAGTTAAAAGGGTGTTGAATTCTCAGCAAGAAGACTCTTAGAATATATCTTCTTATAGAATAGATATAAGAAGTCTAGAAAGTCAAGAAATAAAAGGTATGGGAATGGACATGAGTAAATGGAGTATAACAAAAGATCGGGAAATGCTACTGTTTTGATATACCATAAGAACTATAGCATGCCGTAGTGTAAAGTAATCAGCATGAATTTTATGAAAACAGGACAATGAGTTCCTTCTCGACCAAGAAGTTAAGAAACATCAAGGTATGAAACAAAATTTAAGAGAATAGATAGGTTAAGGTGCATTTATAAGGAAAATGATGAATGACCAGTTTAACAGAGATCTCAGTCACCAAGTTATAGTGAACCCGGTTAATGTGAGTTGGTTTACAGTAAAGTAAGAATCCTCGCATATGGAAATAAAGATGGATTAGGAAGAAACGTAAGCTTTGTGACTATGGTAATATTATAAGTTTAAAGAGGATTCGAGGATGAATCCTATTTAAGGGGGGAATAATTTGTAACAATTGCTAGTCTATACTACTGTTGCAGTTTAGTACTCTTACATCACGGGACGAAGATAACATAATATAAATTATGTTGGGATACAAATACACTCACGGAACGGCTTTGGGGATAATCGGTTAATTTCCTAAAATTCAAATACGAAACTGTATAATGTACCACTCCGGACAGCCCATAGTTTTTGGGCCATAACTTTCTCATACGAACTCCAATTTTTATGAATTTTATATCGCCGGAAAGCTAAGATCGAGGCCTACACTTTTCCTGTTGAGATTTTTCCGAGTTCGAACCAAAAATAGGATAAAATGGCAGATCAAAAATTTGGATGAATAGTACATGAGGGCATTCTAGTAAAATCTATAAGTTTATACACTTTTCTTATTGAAAATGGGCCAAGTATAAAAGGGAACTATTCATGTATCCCTAGAAATGAAGAAGAAAATGTGAATGAGAAAGAAAAGAAGAAAAGATGAAGAAGGAGAAGAGAAAGAGGAAAAAAGAAAGTGGATGGAAGAAGAAATAGGAAGATAGGAAAAGAAGCAAATACTAAACAACCATTCAACAAGCAAGAAGAAGAAAAGTTACCTTGAAGGCTTGAGTAATGAGGAGAATCAAGAGAAAGAAGGTAATGAGACTTGATCAAAATTGTTAAGTCTTGAAGTTTTGATGATTTTAGTAGATTGGTGACTTGAATGTGATTAAGGAATGAATGATCATGGTGTTAAGAAATGAATATTCTAGGAAATCCCCAAATTGTTAATTCTGGTTATAGACTGATGGAGTATATAGAATGAATGTAAGTAGAGGTTAAGTATGTTATTGATGGTGTTTGGAATGATTATTGAAGCTAATTGTTTGTGTGAAATGCAAAGGGGAAGGTGTTGAGCATATTGGTTGTTAAAGAATGATTTTTAGACCAGATTTTGGTCGTGCATCATGACGCATGATGTTATGCGTCGCGACATGACCTGGGAATTTCCCAGAAACGCTTCTGGTTTGGTGCACGTCGCGACGCGCAATGGAAATATTTGGGCATGTTCTGGATGAGTCACATCACAACACGAAATGCCTTGCGTCGCGAAGCGCGGTAAAAAATTCACCTAAATCAGTTCTAAACTTTTCCATTCCATCCGAATATGTTAGAGGCCACCCTAAAGGTGTCGTGTCGATTTATAATCATAGTACTTCATAATATAAGTATAATACACTTTGGAATGATAATAGATGTTTGATTGCAAAAACTTATCATTATCTCGAAGCATTTCCACAGCTTATAATCTAACCAAGTTTACCGATTATAGCTTATCGGCAGGAATCCCAAGTTCATCGACTAAGCGAAACAGTGCCAGCCAGGTTCCAAAATATGTGAGTGGACATTTTTTTCCTTAAATTGATTTTCATTTTATTGTTTATAATATCAGACTTAATTTTTTATGCTTTAGGGCGTTAGTTTATTTTCATTACAGTTATTATTGGAAAATTATGACCCATAGCGTCACTATTTGTACAGATCATGGTGTTGTTGTACAAATTAACTATGTGACAAAGGATATTGCACTCTTATCATTTGTGATTAGATCACCTAGATGTATAAATGATGAGAGGTCCCTATGATTTGTTCCTGGATGGAGAATGATATGAGACAGTATCAGTCCACGAAGGATAAATCATTAAATATCCCTAGTCAGAGTATTATCGAGATTGGACATCGATAAATACATAAAAGACTAGTATTACACTTGTGCGCGTTATGAGGGCACAACATCATAGTTCTCATATATTTGGGTATAGGATACTCATGCAAGTGTAATAGGAGGTTGTGTTTTACCGATGGTATGGGAAACAGCTTCGCTCTGGATAGACCCCATCGGAATTCCATTGGTAGTATGACTATGTGTCTATGGAAGTTCGAAATCAGGGTATGTGTATTTGGTCTTAACCTGAGACTTGCACCGCTAATACTTGCGACAATCAATATACTTTAGTTGAGGTCGTCCAGGGCTTTAACAGGTTCTGTGTACGCCACTACTGGGTATATTGAGAATCGTAGTGTGTTGGGTGTGATGTCAAGATGGAAGTGTCACTCCAGTCATATGGAGATGATGGTCACGCAGGATACGAGACTAGTTCTCTTAAATACTGCAGCTATCGGGATAAAATGACAAGGTCATGTTTATCCGATTATAGAGACTAGTCACCAGACATCCAACATGTGCTTCGTACGGGGCAGACACAATTCCAGCCTGTAGGACACAGAAACCGGCGACGCTGTTCTAGGCTCGCGGCCTATTTGGGAAGTACGAAATAACATGGAGTCGCCACCCGGTGTGAACCGGGACAAAGATTTAAGGCCGCACTCACCCCTCGCAAGGGAAGACCTCAAACCGTTGGGTTCGGAATGGTCCCTTACTTATGTCACTTGTAATTAAAGGATTTACGTAATAATTTAATCAGGCCTAAGTAACACTTATTTCCAAGAGTATCATGCTTCTAAAAACACATGCATGAAATTAATCATCACAACATACAACATCACATGGAAATCTCATGAACATATTCCAATCATATGATATGGAAAACTAAGAACAACCTAATCATGCTTGGGTACCATCTCATGAATACATCGAATGGATAAATGCAGGAATACAAATAATATGATTGACTACATAATGCAAGAGAGATCACCCAAGAGGCAATTATGCATGAAATATGATGAGACAGACTCAGTTCTGTGTGTGCGCGTTCGTGTAGCGTTCGTAAATGCGTTCGAACGGTAAACAGAAGGTTCGCGTTCGTGTAGCGTTTGATAACGCGTTCGAACGGGACCAGGCCTGATGATACAAAATGCATGCGCATTCGAGTAGCGTTTGATAACACGTTCGAACGGTAAACAGAAGGTTCGCGTTCGAGTTGCGTTCGATGACGTGTTCGAACGGGAACTGGCAGATTACATACATTCATATGGTTTTAGATACCGCATTCAAACAGGATCACAACAACAACATATCTAATCACATGGATATCTAAATCATGCATAAAGATTAACCTACTAAGGACTAAATCATGCTTAAGAATAAATAACGCACTAGGCCTAATCAGGCTAAATAAATAAATAACGTACTAACGACATCATGCTTAAATACAAGTTTGGATGAAACGGAATATATGTTTCTCTCAAGTGGTACGTGGAGTTGTATCCCGAGTGCAGACCGTACTACCGTCCATTCAGATTCGGCTACAGAATTTACGTCCGGGTTTCCATCCGATATACCACAAAAGAGAACATGCATTCCGTTTATCCGGAATTCACATCATGCCTCAACAAAAACGACTCTCATGCAATAAAAAATATATTAAAATAAATAAAAGACAAATGAAAGATAATAAATACAAGGTGCCCTCAGGTCTAACCTTTTATGTCGTCTCTCGGTAGTACGGTGTACGGTCGTCGAAAGGGGGGGAATGCTTCGCAAGTCCTCCGATTCACTGGTTTAGCGTCTTAGCTCACTGTTTTGCTGTTTTACTTGCTTTTCGGTCTCCGTTCTGCTGCTGTTCGGCCTTTGTTTTGCTGCTCACTGTTCAGGTCACTTGTTTTGACGTTTCAACGGACTGTTCCGAGTGTTTTTTGTGGGTTTTTAGTGTAGTCTTGTGTGATTATTTTAAGGATTATGAATGCAGTTTTTATGTTACTATTTTGAGGATTTTAGGGACTGTTTTAAGAGGATTTGGCTGCTGTTTTGGGGGTGTATTTTTGGTTATGGAGAGTGTTTAGGGGGAGTGTTGTTTTCGGTGGAAAGGGAGGAGGAGGAGAGGAAAATTCTAGGTTGTTTCTTGAGTATATTAGGTGTGAATGGAGAGGCTTTTTTCTTTATGTGAATGTGTGTGAATGAGCTATCTATGAGCTAGGGGAGTGCATGTCTTGGTTAGGGGTTGTTTATATAGAGAATGGCTAGGGCTTCACCTTGTCTCACAAGGAAGGGATTTGATTTAGTGTTGAGCAAGGAAAGTCAAAGATAGAGGGGGGACAAATTTGGTTAGATTAGGAATACAAAATATTTAATTTGTTATGATTGATTTTAATTAGGCATGGCATCTTTTTAATTTAGTATGTGATTTTGTTTAGTTAGGAAGGAATCTTGTGTAATTGGTGGGTGAATATCTTAATTAAGGAATTAAAATATTTGATTGATTTTAATGTTTATTTTAATTTGGTATGTGATTTTTAGATTTGTTTTGATTTCACCATGTGTTAAATATGTGTTTTAAGTGGGCTTGGGCGTGTGGGCCAAGGCTTGGGCGAATTGGGCTTAATGTGAGGCTAGCAGCAAATCCAGAATTACCGACACCGTTCGAACGCTTCCTCGAACGCGGTTCGAACGCCCGCAATCTGTTTATCGTTCAAACGCATACACGAATGCAGCACGAACGAAAACAGTGAACCTTGTTTATTCTGAATTCCCCCTTCCGATGTCCGTTTTCCGTGACCTCCGTGACTTAAAAGGTAGTGTCTCCAAATGAGACTCATCATAGGGACTTATATGCAAAAATGCAGTGCCTACACAGCCCCAGGCCTAGCACGTGGTCATTCGATACTGGACAGAAATAGACAATACTACGTATACTACGCCTGATGCAGATCCTTTATTCCTGTAAGGATATTTCCGGAGAATTGGGTAGGCATGGCGCTTTGCTAAAGTCCAACCTTGTCTTGTAAATCGGTATAAACGTAGTACTAGGTACTTACGTGTTCGGATAGTCCGACGACCGAATTTACTACCAACATATCCGGGGATCTCATGGGTCGCTTCCCAAAGATTTACCGATGACGTATAACTCACACTCTAAATTAATCTGGGATTAATTAGAAGAGAGAGAAAATTAATCTGGGATTAATTACAGAGATATTTTATCTGAGATAAAATATCATTAAAGAGAGATAATGATTAATTTGGAATTAATCGAGAAATTAATATATTTGATATATTAAACGAAATTAGATTTCGACGCGGAATTAAAATTAGATTTTAATTCGGGTGAACGAATTAATTTAGAATTAATTCGTTAGCGATGTGAATAGTGATTTCGCTAGGCGTAATCATTTAATTACGAGGCAACAGAAAATTCGTTAATTTGGAATTAGCGAACCCGAGCCCGAGATTATTTGCGAGCACATTCACATTTCAAATTCGAGTGCGGCACGTCAAATCAAGCGTCAAATCATTAGTCGCATCAAGCGTCAAATCACTTGTCACTTTGAATGATGTGACTTGACAACTTGAATGAGTGATGTGACTTTATGGTAGTTGATGGAAGAGTGTTTAACACTCAAGTGTGATGGCATGATTGACATTTAATATATTTAAATGTTTTGTATTTGTTTTTTGATTTTGGAAATCAATTAATTGATTTTTTGAAAATCAAAAGTGGATTTAGATACACACTTTTTGCCATCCTTCATACAACACACTCTCTCCTTCTCTCTTTCTCTCTAAAACTCACGCCCATGGAGGGGCAAAACAGCTCACTGGTTTCTGTAAAAAAACGGGAGCAGTGGGAAGCACAAGAGTGGGATTTTGTGGCAAAATCAAAAGTGCTAGCACACTTATGAGACATGCAAATGTGATAGGGAAGTCCACCCATGAGCCAGGAATCGTTCGAAGAAGCTTGGAGCTTGACGAAGGACCCAAAATGGAGGCCAAACCAGTGAAGAAATCAGCTCACTGCCGAACCAGTCCATAGAGGTAGAATTTCATTTTTGTTGTCTCCGCGTCGCTCAACCGATCGATGTGAGTATTCCGCAACTTCTTTGATTTGTATTCGCACTTGATTCATGCTTATTATTGATCTTGGGACCTTAATAGAAACCAACAATGGTATCAGAGCAAGGTTTGAGCATGAATTAATTTAGGGCTTAAAATTTGGGTAAAAGTATTTGAGCATATTTGGATGAAATTGGATGTTTGAGTATGCTTAATTGATGATAACATGGTGTTATGCATTGTCAATTTGATGAATTTTGAATTGGACAATTTTTCCCCAATTGACTTAGCTTGGCCGAAAGTCACCCTTGCCCTATTGTCTTGGAATTTTGATTTTTTGATTCATTGGATGAGTTAGAATCAATTAGGATGTTGATTTAATGTCGATTGTCGGATTAATTGGATTGAAACCAAATCGGATATAAAATCCCCTCCTTGGCCGAGACTTTGTGAAGCATGTTTGAGTTTGATTTTAATCAATTTGTGTTGGACACTAATTGAAATAGATGAGCATGATTAATTAGCCTAATTTGTGTTTTGGAAATAATGATTTGGGTGATTAATTATGTTAATGCACTTTGGTTAATTAAATGTGAAATTGGAATTTTTTGTGTTTAATTAATTGGCCTTAAAATTGGATTTGGGCCTTTAAAGTTGTTAATGGGCTTATTGGACTTTGTTGTACAAAGTTGGGTTTAGGAAAAATTGGTTGGATCCAATTAGGCCCAAAACCGCTTCTATAAAGCCCAAATGTGACTTAATGGACCTTTAAAGTTTAATTGGGCCTAATGGGCCAAGATTGATTTCTAGGCTTATGGGGTAACTCCCGGATTGGATTTTGGTTATTCGGTTTGACCCGAGTTGACCAAAAGTCCACACCTTAAGAAATTAATTAAAAGCCCATTGGACTTTAATTAAATTGACGTTGGACGTTAATCGGGCTTTGAGACCCGTAACGATTAAATTTGGAATTTAAGTCGTAAAAGTTCATTAATAAAGTGTAATATTTAATTTGGAATTAAATAAGCGAATTAGAATTGAATGCATATTAAATTGGATTTAATGATGTAGTTTAATTTAATTCGAGAATTCGTACTTTGAGTACTTATTCGCAAAACGAGTTTGACTCGAGCAAAATCAAATCGTTGTTTGAACATTGGATGATCACTAATTATCAGATTAATTAATTTGATTAGATTGATTGATAACATGCTTGTGTGAATACATGGTTGCGATGCATGAATAATGTATATCAGATGGATATTAGATGGGTGGGACAATTTTAGAAATTATTGTAATAAATTTGATTTATTAATTGGACCTGCGTGTCCAGCCTTATTACCTCTCATTTCTTTGTATTCTCTTCTCACCTATTCCCCTCAATGCAAATGAGGTTTCTTTAGAAGTGTAGTGTAACGGGTAGAAGTGATACTTGTGCTAGCGGGAGAGAGAAAGTGAGAGATTTGATCTAGGATCATTGTGTAAAGTATCCATCCGTATATCATTATTATTTTTCATATACGCTTTATTATGTATTTAGAATGCATGTTTAAGGGTGTATGATGATGAGACCTTAACAAAGATAATAAATTGGTTGCCAATTTGCACGCGAAAAACCCTCACAAATATTAAGCGTTTTTCCTTCCATTGAGTGATTCTCACTCAAGATCCGAGACTGGCATTGGCTTGTTGGCCAAAGTCAAGGCCTTTGTCCGTCGAGGATGTGTTTGAATCACGAGAGCTTTGTTCCATGTCAGTGTCTTGTCCAAGTTGTGGTTTGTTGGCCAAAGTGAAGACCACTTCTTGTTCATCGACATTGATTACGAAGCTTTCCATAGTCAATGGGTCGCGCTTGACTGGGATCACTAAGTTTGTTGTGCCAAAGCCAAGGCTTAGTTGATTCAGAGGAAAAAGGTTAGGTAATACATTGGATGTATTGGATATATAAGATATATGTTTCGGACTTGGATGTCCCCCTACCGGATCTAGGAATGGATTGGATCCAATCGATCTTAGAGATCTACCTAGTTAATTATCATACAATTTGTTGGCCAAAGTCAAGATTGTGTGATATTTAACGGGATCCTAGCCCACTAGGAAACACGGTTTCCTGAGTACTCGACAGAGGGTTAGAGGCTCGCCGAAAAATAGTGGGAGGCAAGAATTGAATTTGCAATACTCGTTCAATTACTCGCCATACACGCTTAACAAATATCAATTCGTCAAATAAATTAAATGTTAGTTGGACTAATATTTAAATTGTTGTTTTAATAAATAGTTGGACTAAATATTCAAACTATTCATTTATAGTTGATTTTATAATTGGATTATAGTAATCAATATAATTGATTTTAATCTATTAAATTATAGTTGATTAAATAGTTGGACTATTGTAATCATTATAATAAATAGTACCTTAATCATTGATTAAATAGTTGGACTATTAAAATCAAGATAAAATTGAAAGATTGACATTTAAAACATAATCCTAGGGAAAATGTATTTAAATGGTTTAATTTTCAAATTGGGAATAAAATTTCAGGATGGTCCTGGAAAATAATAAGTTACTTTATTTGATAAAATAACGTATTATGCCTAAGCCCGGAGTTAAGCAAATAGTAGAGCATAATCTTTGGAAGATTTATGTAATGATAACTTAAGTGCTTAATCCATTAAGCTTGCCGTAGTAGACTCCTTAATTTCTTTATCAGAACTAAAGGTTAGATCCTTAAAGTATGATAATGAAATTGAAGGATATTCATAAATCTATGTTTAGATTTTAGAAGTAATAAAATTGAAATAATAACTCTTGGAGAGTTAATGACTATTCTCAAGGAGATAAAGTCAAAGTTTGCAATTAGGCAAGTAGCGCAAGGCGCACCTTACTTCGATACTCTAGAAACCCGAGGCTTGGCCAAAGGCTACTGGAATGTTGAAAAGGGCAAAGGAAAAATCATTATAATCTTCTGGGAAGATAAATGACATATCCCAAAATGTCTGCCTAAATGTGGCAAACGGGATCGCGGAAGCGTGACTGCCGTTTGAACAAAGCAGACATGAAGGAATTGAAGACGAGCAAGGCTCTGACTTCAAATATGTTTGTCAATATTATGTTCACTACTAGTATTAAAATTAGATTTTAAATACTTAGTGTGATACATAAAATATATGTATTGATGTTCAGAATCTGTTTTGAACAGGATACTGACTTCAATAGAGATTAATCTGCGATTTGGAAACGAGACAAAAGTCGTTGTTTTAACCGTAGATACCTAAATTTAGGAACTACCTTCGGGTGTGTACTTAAATTAGGAAACTGTTATAATGTGACTAGTTTGACTAGATACATTATCTCTATATCAGTGTTTAACCCGCTGAGGGTGAACCTTTATATTCTAGAACACTAAAGTGTTTTATTATATAAAGATGATATTGAGATATACACATTAGATGTGAATAACATCATTTATATTTTGAATATAAATAAATCTCAAACATATAACATGACAAACAAATAGCTCAAACTGATTTGATTAGAAGAAACTTTATTGTGGCATTGTTGTCTGGGACACAATTAAACAAGAATCGTATATCCACACTTTTGAAGAGTGGGTACTCGGACTGATTTGATTACATTCAAATAAAGTCAACGAATCTAGTTTATTGGGCAAAGTGCCTAAAACACTATTTACTTGGTAAAAGTGTAAATGCCACTGATCTGCTAGCCCTAGTTCATAGTGAAGCAAATGGGCCCATGTCCAGCTAAGCTAGATGTGGATATGAATATTTCGTGACCTATACGGATGTGGCATTGCGTCAAGGTTATGTTTTTCTTTTGAAGAACACAAATCGGAAACTTTTAAAGTTTCGACACGAAATAGACAAACATATCGGCTAAAGTATTAGACCGTCACGGTAAGACCGTAATGGAAAATACTTAAGCAATAAGTTTCTAAAATACTTGAAAGAGTATGGTATTCTTTCAAATGAGAACTCCTCCCGAAACACGTCATTTTGACGGTTTGTCCGAACAGGATAAACCGAATTATGTTAGACATGATTAAGATTAATCATGAGTCGCTCTGAGCTAAGATTTCCTTCAACGGATAAGCATTAACAGTGCAGAACTTATTTAGAATAAGGTTCCATAAAATCTGTTTGACTGATATCATATTAGATATGAACGGGAAAGAAACTGGGTTTCTCATTCCTGAATATTTGGGTATGCTAGGCATATGTTTGGATGATACCAAACTAAAACCCAAATTGGATAAGTGCCAATTGTAGGTTATCCTAGGGATACCAAAGTATTGTACTTATACATCTCACAAGAGAACAATTAGATTGTTGCTCACCATGCGGTTTTCCTAAGAGGAATACCGATATGCAGTGGTAAGTGGGAGGATAGTAAAACTCGATGAAAAATCGGAGTAAAACTATTCCAGGCATCGAATCCTAATGGAACATAAAATAGTTCATCAAGGATGAAACTATTACCATTAATCTTCGAATACATAAGAACCGCGTAGGTCGGAGAGAGTCCGAAAATAACCTGGGGTATGGGTTTCTGATCTCACCTCATAAAGATGTTTATCTTATTGAGGTATACCAACTGACTACGTATGGGGAAGTGATACAAGGTATCGACTCCTTATTATGGCAAAGTGCCATATAATCTGAAATGGATCCATGTATATAAATTATGTTTGGATACTAGTTGATGTACCACAAGGCATTGTGCCTACTTGTACTATATAAGTCTTCAAGGAAGACATACATGGAAGGCAACATACCAACGTATAAAGCTAGGCTTTTAGCGGAAAGGTATCGTTATCAACATTATGTTGACTACGATTCAACCTTTTACCTGTTGCCACGGTAAATCAATTTAGATAATGCTTGCTAAAGCTGCATGTTTCATTTGTGAAATATGTCAGCTGAACGGGAAAATCGCTTTCCTGAAAAGGAAACCTTTAGGAGGATGTTTACAACATCCTGTCGGTTTTGTCGTACCATAACAAGGAAACAAGGTTTGCGGGTTATTCGATCCATGTTTGGATTGAAGCAATCATAGGTTCTTGGAATTGTCATTTTGATGTAATCATAATGGTTTATGATTTAATTCAAAACGAAATGATTCTTGTGTATATAAAGAGGTTAGTGGGAGCGCACTGACAGTGACTGTCCTAAATAAATAATGATAATATGTCATTTCTTGGAAATGATATTCCCATAATAATTATCGGTGAAAGCTTGGCTTTCGAGAAAACTCTCCGATAACTCGTACATTGAAAAATGTACGCGACCTGGTGTCTCATACGCTTTGAGCATATGGATTCACAAACAGCCCAATCCAAGTGATAGTCACTGGATTGAAGTTAAGAACATCTGTTAGTATCTTAGAGAACTAAGGATGCTGTCTTAATCTGAGGAGATGGAGAACTTGAAGTGACTGGGATCACAGTAGCAAGTTTCCTAACCGATAAAAATGACTATAAGTCGTAACAACAGTACTACACAGTTTGAATAACGGTACTGTAGGCATTGCATTTTTGCATATCAGCCCGATGATGAGTCTCGTATGGAGAAACTACCTCTATAGTTGTGAAAGCCGTGGGAACGGACGTTGGAAGGGTAAAGTTGGAAATTAGCATTTTGTCAGAGTTAACTCGCTTGTTTCGCTTCGGGTTTGCTTGTTGGACCTCTGTTTTAAAACACACCAAACCCATTAAAACACATCTCACAAATTAAATAATTAAAATATTAAAATACATGTCACAAATTAAATTAAAACCAATTAAATTAAACTTAAATTAAATTAAATTAAATCACATTCACCAATTAAATTAAACTTGAAATTAAATTAAATTAAATTCTAATTAAATTAAATTCTTAATTTAAATAAAGCACATTCCTAATTTAAATTAAATCACCTTCCTAAATTAAATTAAATCCCTTTCCTAAAATACATAAATCACTTCCCCAAATTAAAAGATTTCCTTATCACATACTAAATTAAAAGATATCCCCAATTATTACACAATCTCCATTTCCTACCCAAACAAGGTAAAACTCATCCCCTTGCCTATAAAAATAACCCCTATCCACACATTCAAACCCTGGCTGGTAGATTCACACACAAAAAAACACACAAAATAATAACCTTAAACCTGCTCTTACTCTCTTCTCTCTCACGAAAAATTACAAACTAATAGCCTGCCTCCACACATATCACACTGCCTCATTAACTGCACCTGCACCCTCACGTTACCAGCCATAAACTCACGCCACTGACCGAATCAAACGCACCAAAGCAACTGACCGACACACAAAGGCCCTTTTAGCGCATCATCAACCCTCCTGTACGTTGCCACACACCACGCACCAGCGTACCCCTCACACACCCTCTCGCCACTGCACCCACAATCAACACCCATCACTCCACGTTTCACCCTAAATCTCAGCCAAACTTCACGCAATAACACTCATCAAGCTAGCCAATTTCACGCACACAAAAATGCCTCCAACCAGCCCCATCATTCACGCCTGTTCGCTCCTCATCCAGCCCCTTTTATTCTGCCTTCATCACTCACGCCAAAACTGCCTCCAACTAGCCCTTATTGATCACACAAAACTGCCTCCAAATCAGCCCTATAACTCACGCCAAAACTGCCTCTTCACTGCCCTGAAATTTAAGCCCACTGCAGCCCCCTTCACAGCCCCTATAACTTACGCACACAGCCCTCTACTGCCCCTATTGTCCACGCAAGTCATCCCCTTAAAACTGCACCTGAAATACACCCCAAAAACAGTCCCCAAATCTCTGAAAACAGTCCCCAAAACAGTAGCCTAATAGACCTGAAACAGTAACCAGAAAATACCCTTAAAACAGTAGAGAAACGGAGTGAAAACAACAACCCGAGCAGTGAAACCGCGAGGAAAATCGTTGGATTAGTGAACCAGAAAAGTTGCGGAGTATCAATCCTTCCGACGGCCGTGTAACGCGCTTTCGAGGAACGACAAAAAAGGAAAGACCTGAGGGCACCTTTTTATTTATTATCTTTCGTTTATTCTTATTTCTCTTAATATATTATCGCATGAGAGTCGTTTGAGGCATGATGTGATTGTTGGATGAGCGGGATGTGTGTTCCCTTTTGTGGTATATCGAATGGAAACTCGGACGTAAATTCCGTAGCCGATTCCGAATGGACGGTTATTGCGGTCTGCACTCGGGATACAACGCCACGTACCCCTTAAGATACACATATCTCGTCTCATCCAAATTTGTATTTGAGCATGTTGTAGTTTGTAGGTTATTTATTTATTATTTAAAGCATGATTTGGCCTAGTTTATTATTTATTGTCAAAGCATGATAATGTTATTTTTATGCATGATATTTTGTTTAGTTTATGGTTATGGTTATGTTTAAATAGTTATTTGTTTATTTTGGTTTAATGGTTCAATGTGCTCATTGTGTGATTCTATGTGTTTGCCGTTTAAAGACTTATTTTCAAGCATGCAAACTTAGATTAGGAGTTATTTTGATGAATGCATACTAGATGTAGATTACCTTTGAGCATATATGTTGAGTAGATTCGGTTAGTTTATTGCACAAATCACATCATTACAAGTGGCATAAGTAAGAGACCATTCCGAACCCAACGGTTTGAGGTATTCCCTTGCGAGGGGTGAGTGCGGCCTTAAATATTTGTCCCGAATCACACCAGGTGGCGACTCTATGTTATTTCGTACTACCAACTAGGCCGCGAGTCTAGAACAGCGTCGTCAAGTTCTGTTGTCTACAGGTACAGTGAGCTGGAAATCTTCAAAACAAGATACTGTTACCAAATAAACAACAAATGCAGGTTATTTCTGCAGCTGAAGCGGTAATAGAAGCCATTTGGGTCGATAACAAATCTAATTAGATTAGATATAATTCTGTTAGCAGTTGAGCTAGGCGTCAGCACAGGCTAAAGAATTAATGGTCTCATCAACGATCCATATATATACTTCGATATTCATCTGATTCGTACGGATCATACATCATGGCGATGTGATGATCGTATAAATCGTATCAGACGATAATCATGCAATTCCGCTGACGAAAGTCTTTTATTAGCAGTTTGAGCCAACCGTACATAGTTCGGGTGTCAAGCACTCGAGTGACTGGCTATAGGCCAAGTGGGAGATTGTTGGACAATTATGACCCATAGCGTCACTATTTGTACAGATTATGGTGTTGTTGTACAAATTAACTATGTGACAAAAGAGATTGCACTCTTATCATTTGTGATTAGATCACCTAGATGTATAAATGATGAGAGGTCCCTATGATTTGTTCCTGGACGGAGAATGATATGAGACGGTATCAGTCCACGGAGGATAAATCATTAAATATCCCTAGTCAGAGTATTATCGAGATTGGACATCGATAAATACGTAAAAGACTAGTATTACACTTGTGCGCGTTGTGAGGGCACAATGGCATAGTTCTCATATATTTGGGTATAAGATACTCATGCAAGTGTAATAGGAGGTTGTGTTTTACCGATGGTACGGGAAACAGCTTCGCTCTGGATAGACCCCCTCGGAATTCCATTGGTAGTATGACTATGTGTCTATGGAAGTCCGAAATCAGGGTAGGTGTATTTGGTCTTAACCAGAGACTTGCACTGCTAATACTTGCGACAATCAATATACTTTGGTTGAGGTCGTCCAGGGCTTTAACATGTTCTGTTTACGCCAATACTGGGTATATTGAGAATCATAGTTGTTGGTTTCTAATTAGGTCCCAAGATCAATATAAGCATGAATAACAAGTGTGAATACATCAACGGAGGTAGCGGAATACTCACATCGATCGGTTGAGACGATTTGGTGAAGAACAAACTGAAATTCTGCCCTCCAAAAACGCCACTGCTGTGCAGATTTTCTGCCTCCAAAAATCAGATTTTGATCCAACATTTGAAGCTCCAAGCTTCGTCGTTGATTCCCGGCTCGTGGGTGGGTTTCCCTATCATTTTCGTATGCCTCTAAGGAGTGTGCTAGCACTTGGATTTTGCCACAAAACCATTCAAAATTGCTTCCCACTGTTCAGTTTTGAAGACAAAACAGTGAGCATTTTCACAGCCCTCATGGGCGTGAGTTTGAGAGAGAAAAAGATGGAGAAGAAGTGTTAGTTGGTTAGTGAAAAATGGTATATGTTTTCTTTATATATTTTCCAAAAATATATTAGTGATTTACCAAATTATTTGTCAAAAGTCAAATGGTGTAAATCAAATAATTGATATCAAAAATCAAGTTATATACCAAACATTCCAACCACTCTACTAACTCATATCAAGTCAAATCACTCAATCAAATTGTCACATCACTCAAAGTGACATGTGATTTGTCGCTTGATGGGACTAATGATTTGATGCTTGATGTGACTTGCGTGCCGCACTAGAATTCGAAATGCGAATGCGCTCATAATCACTCTCGGCACGGGTTCGCTAATTCCTAATTAGCGACTTTTCCGTCGCGTTGTAATTAAATGATTACGCCTAGCGAAATCACTATTAACGTCGCTAACGAATTAATTCTAAATTAATTCGTTCGCCCGATTTAAAATCCAATTTCGTTTAATATATCCAGTATATTAATTACCCGATTAATTCTAAATTAATCGTTCTCTCTCTTTTTAGACGATATTTTATCCCAGATAAAATATCTCCGTAATTAATCCCAGATTAATTTTCTCTCTCAACGAATTAATGCCAGATTAATTAAAGTGCGAGTCATACGTCATCGGTGAATCTTTGGGAAGCGACCCATGAGATCTCCGGATATGTTGGCAGTAAATACGGTCGTCGGACTATCCGAACACGTAAGTACCAAGTACTACGTTTTACCGATTTACAAGACAAGGTTGGCTTCTAGCAAAGCACCATGCCTACCCAATTCTCCGGAAATATCCTTACAGGAATAAAAGATCTATATCAGGCGTAGTATACATAGTATAGTGTATGTCGATCCAGTATCGGATGTCACGTGTTAGGCCTGGGGCTGGAATTGTGTCTGCCTCATACGAAACACATGTCAGATGTCTGGTGACTAGTCTCTATAATCAGATAAACCCGACCTTGTCATTTTATCCCGATAGCTGCAGCATTTAAGAGAACCAGTCCCGTATCCTACGTGACCATCATCTCCATATGAATGGAGTGACACTTCCCTCTTGACATCACACCCAACACACTATGATTCTCAATATACCCAATATTGGCGTACACAGAACCGGTTAAAGCCCTGGACGACCTCAACCAAAGTATATTGATTGTCGTAAGTATTAGCGGTGCAAGTCTCAGGTTAAGACCAAATACACCTACCCTGATTTTGGACTTCCATAGACACATAGTCATACTACCAATGGAATTCTGAGGGGGTCTATCTAGAACGAAGCTGTTTCCCGTACCATCGGTAAAACAAAACCTCCTATTACACTTGCATGAGTATCCTATACCCAAATATATGAGAACTATGCCGTTGTGCCCTCACAAACGCGCACAAGTGTAATACTAGTCTTTTATGTATTTATCGATGTCCAATCTTGATAATACTCTGACTAGGGATATTTAATGATTTATCCTACGTGGACTGATACTGTCTCATATCATTCTCCGTCCAAGAACAAATCATAGAGACCTCTCATCATTTTTACATCTAGGTGATCTAATCACAAATGATAAGAGTGCAATCTCCTTTGTCACATAGTTAATTTGTACAACAACACCATGATCTGTACAAATAGTGACGCTATGGGTCATAATTGTCCAACAATCTCCCACTTGGCCTATATCTAGTCACTCGAGTGCCTAACACTCGAACTATGTACGGTTGGCTCAAATTGCTGAGAAAAGGTTTTCGTCAGTGGATTTGCATGATTATCGTCTGATGCGATTTATACGATCATCACATCGCCACGATGTATGATCCGAACGAATCAGATGAATAGTCGAAGTATATATCTGGATCGTTGATGAGACCATTAATTCTTTAGCCTATGCTGACGCCCAGCTCAGCTGCTAACAGAATTATATCTAATCTAATTAGATTTGTTTATCGACCCAGAAGGCTTCTATTGCCGCCTCAGCTGCATCAATTAACCCGCATTTGTTGTTTATTCGGTAATAGTATCTTGCTTGGAAGATTTCCAGCTCACTGTACCGTTATTCAAACTTTGTAGTACCGTTTGCGACTTTTCGTCGTCTTATCGGTTAGGAAACTTGCTACAGTTATCCCAGTCACTTCAAGTTCTCATTCTCCACAGATTAAGACAACATCCTTAGTTCTCTAAGATACTAAGTATGTTCTTAACTTTAATCCAGTGACTATCACTCGAATTGGCCTGTTTGTGAATCCATATGCTTAAAGCGTATGAGACACCAGGTCAAGTACATTTTTCAATGTACGATTTCTCGGAGAGTTCTAACAACTTAATCTATCCCAATAGATCTTTATTCCTTGAATAAATGTTATTTTCTCCCAAGAATTCTACAGAGAATTTTCTCGAAAGCCAAGCTTTCACCGATTGTTATTTTGGGAATATCATTTCCAAGAAATGACATATATTATCATTATTTATAGAACAGCCACTGTTAGTGCGCTCCCACTAACCCTCTTATATACAAAAGAAACATTTTCATTTTCAATCAAATCATACACCATTATGATTACATCAAAACGATAATTCCAAGAACCTATGCTTGCTTCGATCTAAATATGGATCAAATAACCTGCAAACCTTGTTTGCTAGTTATAATACGACAAAACCGTCATGATGTTATAAACATCCTCCAAAAGGTTTCCTTTTCAGGAAAGCGATTTTGACGTTCCAGCTGTCATATTTCATAAATGAAACATACAGCATTAGCAAACATTATCCAAATGGACTTACCGTGGCAATAGGTAAAAGGTTGAATCGTAATCAACACAATGTTGATAACAATACCTTTCTGTTAAAAGCCTAGCTTAGTATGTTGGTATGTTGCCATCCATGTACGTCTTCCTTGAAGACTAATAAAGTACCAGTAGACACAATGCCTTGCGGTACATCAACTAGTGTCCAAACTTGTTGATATACATGTAATCCATTTCGAACTCATGACACTTTTTCATAATATGGAGTCGATACCTTATATCACTTCCTAGTACGTAGTCAGTTCGTATACCTCAAAAGATAGACATCTTTACGAGGTGAGATCAGAAACCCATGCCCCAGGTTGTTTTCTGACTCTCTCCGACCTACGCGGTTCTTGTGTATTCGAAGATTATTGGTATAGTTTCATCCTTGATGAACTATTTATGTTTCATTAAGGAATCGGTGCCCAGAATAGTATTACTCTGATTTTCATCGAGTTTTACTATCCTCCCACTTACCACTGCATATCGGTATTCCTCTCAGGAAAAACCGCATGGTGAGCAACAATCTAATTGTTCTCTTGTGAGTTGTATAAGTACAATACTTATGGTATCCCTAGGATAACCTACAATTGGCACTTATCCCATTTGGGTTCTAGTTTGGTATCATCCAAACATATGCCTAGCATTCCCAAATTATTAGGAATGAGAAACCTGGTTTCTTTCATGTTCAAATCTAATATGATATCTGTCAAACAGATTATTAATGGAACCTTATTCTAAATAAGTTCTGCACTATTTATGCTTATCCGTTGAAGGAAATGGTAGCTCAGAGCGACTCATGATTAACCTTATTATGTCCAACAAAATTCGATAACTCAGGTTCGGACACACCGTTAGGATGACTTATTGCTTAAGTATTTTCCATTACGGTCATCCTAACGGTGTGTCCGAACCTGAGTTATCGCTTAAGTATATAAGAATACTGAAAGAATACTTTACTTTTTCAAGTATATAAGAAACTTATTGCTTAAGTATTTTCCATTACGGTCTTACTGTGACGGTATAATACTATAGTCGATCTGTTATTTCTATTTCGTGTCGAAACTTTAAAAGTTTCCGATTTGTGTTTCAAAGAAACACATAACCATAACGCGATGCCACATCCGTAAAGGTCACAAAATATTCATATCCACCTCTAGCCTAGCTAGACATGGGCCCACTTGCTTCACTATGAACTAGGGCTAACAGATCTGTGGCATTTACACTTTTACAAAGTAAATAGTATTTTAGGCACTTTGCCCAATAAACTAGATTCGTAGACTTTATTTGATTGGAATCAAATTAGTCCTAGTACCCACTCTTCAAAAGTGCGGATATACGATTCTTGTTTGATTGTGTCCCAGACAACAACGCCACAATTAGTTTCATCTAATCAAATCAGTTTGAGCTATTTGTTTGTCATGTTATATGTTTGAGATATTATTTATATTCAAAATATAAATTCTGTTATTCACATCTAATGTGTTTATCTCAATATCATCCTTATATAATAAAACACTTTAGTGTTCTAAAATATAAAGGTATATCCGCAACAGATAATACACTGATATAAAGATAATGTTCCTAGTCAAACTAGTTACATTATAACAGTTTCCTAACTTAGGTACACACCCGAGGGTAGTTCCTAAACTTAGGTATCTACGGTTAAAACAACGACTTTCGTCCCGTTAACAAATTCACAGATTAAATCTCAACTGAAGTCAGTATCCTGCTCACAGCAGATTCTGAACATCAATATATATATGTACCACACTAAGTATCTAAAATCCAATTTTAATACTAGTAGTGAACATAATGTTGACAAACATATTTGAAGTTAGAGCCTTGCTCGTCTTCAATTCCTTCATGTCTGCCATGTCCAAACGGCAGTCACTTTAGGATATGTCCTATATCTTCCCAGAAGATAATAATGATTTTGCCTTTACCCTTTTCAATATTTCAGAAGCCTTTGGCCAAGCCTTTGGTTTCTAGAATACTGAAGTAAAGTGCGCCTTGCGCTACTTGCCTAATTGCAAAGTTTGACTTTATCTCCTTGAGAATAGTCATTAATTCTCCAAGAATTATTAATTGCAATTTAGTACTTCTAAAATCTAAACATAGATTTATGAAGATCCTTCAATTTCTTCATCATACTTTAAGGATCTAATCCTTAGTTCTGATTAGGAAATTAAGGGGTCTAATGCGACAAGTTTAATGAATTAAGCACTTAAGTTATCATTACATAATTCTTCCAAAGATTATAATAGGTTATTTTATCAAATAAAGTAACTTATTATGTTTCCAGGACCATCCTGAAATTTATTCCCAATTTGAAAATTAAACCATTTAAATACATTTTCCCCAGGATTATGTTTTAAATGACAATCTTTCAATTTTATCTTGATTTTAATAGTCCAACTATTTAATCATCGATTTAGGTACTATTTAATATAATGATTACTATAGTCCAACTATATAATCAACTATACTTTAATAGATTAAATTCAATTATATTGATTACTATAATCCAATTATAAAATCAACTATAAATGAATAGTTTGAATATATAGTCCAACTATTTATTAAAACAACATTTTTAAATATTAGTCCAACTAACATTTAATTTATTTGACGAATTGATATTTGTTTGAGCGCGTATGGCGAGTAATTGAACGAGTATTGCAAATTCAATTCTTGCCTCCCACTATTTTTCGGCGAGCCTCTAACCCTCTGTCGAGTACTCGGGAAACCGAGTTTCCTAGTGGGCTAGGATCCCGTTAAATAACACACAATCTTGACTTTGGCCAACAAATTGTATGATATTTAACTAGGTAGATCTCGAAGATCAATTGGATCCAATCCAATTCCTAGATCCAGTAGGTGGACATCCAAGTCCGAAACATATATCCCATATATGCCTATATATCCAATATATACCCTAACCTTTTTCTTCTGAATCAACTAAGCCTTGGCTTTGGCACAACAAACCTAGTGATCCCAGTCAACCGCGACCCATTGACCATGGAAAGCTTCGTAATCAATGTCGAGTGACAAGAAGTGGTCTTGACTTTGGCCAACAAACCACAACTTGGACAAGACACCGATATGGAACAAATCTCTCGTGATTCAAACACATCTTCGACGGACAAAGGGCTTGACTTTGGCCAACAACCCAATGCCAGTCTCGGATCTTGAGTAAGAATCACTCAATGGAAGGAAAAATGCTTGATATTATTTGAGGGTTTTTCGCGTGCAAATTGGCAATCAATTTATTATATTTGAAGGTCTCATCAACATACACCCTTAAACATGCATTCTAAACACATAATAAAGCGAGTATGTAAATAAATAATAATGATATGCGGATGGATACTTAACACATTGATCCTAGATCAAATCTCTCACTTTCTCTCTCAAGCTAGCACTTGTATTACTTCTACCTGTTACACTACACTTCTAAAGAAACCTCATTTACATTGAGGGGAATATGTGAGAAGAGAATACAAAGAATATGGAGGTAATAAGGCTGGACACGCAGGTCCAATTTAATAAATCAAATTTATTACATCAATTTCCAAAATTGCCCCACCCGACTAATATCCATCCGATATACATTATTCATTCATCACAACCATGTATTCACACAAGTATGTTATCAATCAATCTAATCAAATTAATTAATCTGATAATTAGTGACCATCCAATGTTCAAAAAACGATTTGATTTTGTGCGAGTCAAACTCGTTTTGCGAACAAACACTCAAAGTACGAATTCTCGAATTAAATTAAACTACAAAATTAAATCCAATTCAATTTGTATTTAATACTAATTCACTATTTAATTCCAAATTAAATATTACACTTTATTAAGAACCTTTTACGACTTAAATTCCAAATTTAATCGTTACGGGTCTCAAAGCCCGATTAACATCCACGTCAATTTAATTCAAGTCCAATGGGCTTCAATTAATTTCTTTAGGCATGGGCTTCGGCAACCAAAGGCCAATCAAAGAGTAACCCCATAAGCCTAGAAATCAATTTCGGCCCATTAGGCCCAATTAAACTTTAAAGGTTCATTAGTCGCTTTTGGGCTTTATGGATGTGGTTTTGGGCCCAATTGGATCCAACCAATTTTGCCTAAACCCAACTTTGTACAACAAAGCCCACAAGCCCATTTACAACTTTAAAAGTCCAATTTCCAAATTAGGCCCAAATAATTAAATTACCAAATTCCAAATTTCCAATTTAATTACATAAAGTGTTCAACATAATTATCACCTAAATCAATATTTCTAAAACATCAAATTAGCTTGATTAATCATGTTCATCATCATTTTCACATGTCCAACACATTGATGAAAAATCAAACCCAATTACATGCTTAAAGTCTCGGCCAAGATGGTGATTTCTATCCGATTCGAATTCATTCCAATAATTTCACAATCGATATTAATCCACATCCCGAATGATTTCCAACACAATCCAATGCAAAAAATCAAATTCCAAGACTTCTAGGGCTTAATATCATTCGGCCACCATAACCAACCCCAATTGGGGAAAATTGTTCCAACTAATTTTCACAAATTGATCCAATTAATCCTCATTAAACATGTTATAAGCATACTCAAACATCCAATTAATTCAAATCATGCTCAAAACAAGTTTACCCAATTTTTAAGCCCTAAATATTTTCATGCTCAAACTGGCTCTTGATGCCATTGTTGGTTTCTCATTAGGTCCCAAGATCAATATAAGCAATGAATAACAAGTGTGAATACATCAACAGAGGTAGCGGAATACTCACATCAATCGGTTGAGATATTGGTGAAGACAAAACTGAAATTCTGCCCTCCAAAAACGCCACTGCTGTGCAGATTTTCTGTCTCCAAATCAGATTTTGATCCACATTAGAAGCTCCAAGCTTCGTCGTTTGATTCCCGGCTCGTGGGTGGGTTTCCCTATCACCTTCTAATGCCTTAAGGAGTGTGGCTAGCACTTGGACTTTGCCACAAAATCACAATCATCAAAATTGCTTCCCCACTGCTCGGTTTTGAAATACAAACAGTGAGCATTTTCACAGCCCTCATGGCTGAGTTTTGTTAGACATTATGTCCCATAGCGTCACTGTTTGTAAATGATATTGTATTATTGTACAAAATTAACTATGTGATAATGAAATTGCCTTTTGCCGTTTTGTAATATTATTTACTTTGATATATAAATGGCGAAAGTCCATATGATTAATACCGGATTGAGATGATATGAGACAGTATCAATCCATAAAGGTTTAATCATTAAATATCCCTAGTCGGAGTATTATCGAGATCGGACATCGATAATGCGGAATAGACTAGTATTGCGCTTGTGCACGTTGTGAGGGCACAACGGCATAGTTCTCATATATTTAAGTATTGGATACTTATGCAAGTGCGATAGGAGGTTGTGTTTTATACCGATGGTACGGAAAACAGCTTCGCTCTGGATAGACCCCGCAATCCCATTGGTAGTATGTCTGCGTGTCTATGGGAGGCCGCATCAGGGTAGGTGTATATGGTCTTAACCTGAGACTTACATCGCTAGTACTTGCGACAATCGGTAAACTTTGGTTTTGGTGGTTGGGGACCTTAACCGGTTCTGTGTACACCTCTTCTGGGTTTATCGAGAATCGTAGTGTACTGGATGTGATGTCGAGATGGAAGTATCACTTCAGACATATGGAGGTGATGATCACGCAGGACACAGAACTAGTACTCTATAAAAGGTTGCAACCGTCGGGACAATATGACCAGGTCAGGATTGTCCGATTTAAAGAGACTGTTGCTTGATGTCCGATATATGTTTCGTACGGGGCAGACACATCTCCAGCCCCAGGCCTAACATGTGATCATCCGATACTGGATCGATGTACGCAATACTACGGTATACTACGCTTGATATAGATCTAATATTCCAGTAAGAATATTTCTGGAGAATTGGGTAGGCATGGCGCTTTGCTAGAAGCCAACCTTGTCTTGTGAATCGGTAAGAACGTAGTACGAGGTACGTACGTGTTCGGATTATCCGACGACCGTATTTACTGCCAAAATATCCGGAGATCTCTTGGGTCGCTTCCTGAAGATTCACCTATGATATTTGATTCGGACTTAATTAATCTTGGATTAATTGCGGAGAAACTTTATCTTGGATAAAGTGCCTTGTTTAGAGAGAGAACGATTAATTTAGAATTAATCGATAAAATTATTATATTCGATATAATAATCGAAATTCGATTTCGACGCGAAATTAAAATTAGATTTATTCGGGCATACGAGTTAATTTAGAATTAATTCGTTAGCGACGTAAATAATAATTTCGCCAGGCGCAATTATTTATTTAAATTCGATTTAATTAACGTCGCGACGTAAGTTCGGTATTTCGGAAATATCGAACCCGAACGCGTGAGTGCACGTGGGCCCACTTTCATTTGGAAACGTGTGGGGCCCACATGACACATGTCATTATATGCATTATTTTATTGATAATGCATTGCATGGTGATAGTGTACAATACACTCAATTGTTTTGCATGGAGTTTGAGTGTTTGACACTCTAAGCCATTGCATGGTTTGTGTCATAAGTTTTTATTAATTTAATAAATATTATGGCATAAATATAAATGATTTTTGGTAACAAAAAATAAATTACACAAATCTCTCTCTCTCTCTCTCAAATTGCCGAAACCTGAAACAGTTTTGGCTCTCCATTTCTTCATTTTTTGTTGCAAAAACTTGAAGAAATTGTGGTTGTTTGGAACATATATTCAACACAAGGCTAGCACCTTCAAGGGATCATAAAGAGGTGATAGGGAAACCATCAAAGAGCTTGGAATACACAAAGCTTGGAGCTTTCCACCTCTTCTCATCTTGGCCGAATCATCCAACCTTGGAGCTTCCATTTTGGTTTGATTTTCTTCATCACTAAGCATTGTAAGTATGATTCCGCCATACTTCATCTTTTAATATATATATTCATTTTGTATTTCAAATGCTTAATCTTTCCTTGGGACATATTATAGAAACCAACAATGGTATCATTGAGCTAGGTTTAAGCATGAAATATATTAGGTTAAAATTTGGGTAAAATTGATTGAAGCATGTTCTTGTGAAATTTGATGAATGAGTATGCTTATATTTATGTAATATGACATAATATGGAATCAATTTTATGAAAAATGCATTGGATGATTTTTTCCCAAAATTTATGCCTTGGCCGAATGTGTTCTACATTGGATGTATTGGAATTTTTTGTGTTTAAGATCATTGGATGACTTAGAACGTATACGGGACGTAGATTAGTAATTCAATCGGATTGAAAAAAAAATCGACAAAAAAACACCTTGGCCGAATACACATGGACATGAAAAAGGAGTTGATTTTTGTTAAAATTAATGTTGGACATTTATTTTGAAAAATACATGATTAATAAATTAAATGGGTATTTTTGAAATATTTGGTTTAATATATTAATCTTGGTATTACACTTTAATTAATTGGACTTTAATGTTTGGAATATTAAAATTTAATTAATGGGCTTAATTGGTGAATTGGGCTTTTAATATTGTATTTGGGCATAATGGGCTTGGTTGGACCAAGTAGATTTGGGCCAAAAGGATTGGATCCAATTTGGGCCTAAATCACTCCATTAAGTCCAAATATAATATAATGGGCTTTAATAATTTAATTGGGCCTTATGGGCTTAAAATTGGTTTTATGGCATTTAAGGGTGATTCCTTATTTGGGCTTGGTAATTGGGTTTGACCCACATTGACCAAAGCCCAAGCCTTAATAAATCAATTGAAAGCCCATTTGACTTGAATTAAATTAAACATTGGATGTTAGTTGGGCTTTGAGACCCAATAGAATTAGATTTAGAATCTAAGTCTTTAAAGCACATTAAAAGTGTAAACATTTAATTTGGAATTAAATAATTGAATTAGTATTGAATACGAATTAAATCGGATTTAAAAGTAGTTCGATATAATTCGCGAATTCGTACCTTATGTACTTATTCTCAATCGAGTTGGACTCGCGCAAAATCAAACCGTTGTTTGAACATTGGATGATCACTTAAACAAAGACTAATTAATTGGATTAGATTGGTTGTAAAAGCATGTCTTGTTTGAATATATATGTATGTGATGAATGAATAGTGTATATCGGATGGATATTAGAAGGGAAAGGGTAATTTTAGAAATTATTGTAAATTTGGAATTTATAAATTGGACCTGCGTGTCCAGCCTTATCTCTTTATCTCTTTGTATTCTCTTCTCACCTAATTCCCCTCAATGTAAATGAGGTTTCTCTTATTGTATTATGTAATTGGGTAGAAGTAGAATAGTGCTAGCGGGGAGAGGAAAGGAGTGATTTGTTCTAGGAACAAGTTGTTTATATATCCATCCGCATATCACTATTAATTTACTTTACGCGCTTTATGATGTTTTAGAAGCATGCTTAAGGGTGTATGATGATGAGACCTAACAAAGATAAATAAATTGGTTGCCAATTACGCGAAAATCCCTCAATTTATATTAAGCAATATCCTTCCATTGAATGGTTCTTGTTCAAGATCCGAAGTTGGCATTGGTTTTTTTTTACCAAAGTCAAGACCTTTGTCAATCAAGGATGTACTTGAATCATGAGAGTTTTGTTGCATATCGGTGTCTTGTCCAAATCGTGATTTTTATTGGCCAAAGTCAAGATCACTTTTTGTCCAATGACATTGATTACGAAACTTTCCTCGTCAATGGGTCCCGCTTAACTGGAATCATTAGGTTTGTTTTTGGCCAAAGCCAAGGCCTAGATGATTCGGAGGATATGGTTAGGAAAATGTAATGGATACATTGACATTATACATATGTTTCGGACTTGGATGTCCACCTAACCGGATCTAGGAATTGGATGAGATCCAATTGATCATGGAGATCTACCTAAGTTAAATAGCATACAATTTTTATTGGCCAAAGTCAAGGTTGTGTGTTATTTAACGGGATCCTAGCCCACTAGGAAATTCGATTTCCCAAGTTCTCTACAGAGGGTTAGAACTTGAAGAAAATAGTGGGAGGCTATTATTGAATTTGCAATTTCGTTCAGATATTTAGCCTTACGCGTCTTTCAAAATTATTTCGTCAATATTTTAAATAATTAGTTGGACTAATATATTGTTATTTTACTTGTAACAGTTTGACTGTACCCATAACATCGTTGACTTTATAGTTGGACTATAGTTGTCAAGATGACTGGCAAAGGTAATATCCGCGACATAATCATGGGCGATAATGTCTTCAAAGGGACAAACTTTGCCGACTGGGAAATGAACCTCAAGATAGTGCTTGGGGCTGAGAGGGTACTGTATACTATTCAGAGACCTCTCCCGCCTAAACCCACTGAGCCACTGGAGCTAGAGTTATGGAAGACTCATAGTGACGATTGTGACCAAGCTCAGTCAGTTATGCTAGCTGCAATGACCCAGCATTTCAGACGCCAGTACAGGGACTTGGATCCCTATAACATGATGGCAAGATTGCGTGATCTCCACCGCACCAACAAGCGGATGGAGAGGTACGAGCTAGTAAGGAAACTCTTCCGCTCCCGGATGACAGACGGCGCATCAGTTGAGGCCCACGGGACTCAAATGATCGCTGACATAGATGAGTTAGCCAAGATGGGCATTGTCTTGGAGGCAGAGCTGACGATTGATATGCTATTACAATCGCTACTCGATACTTGGAAACAAATCATCATCAACTATAAGTTGATGGATACTGACGACACTCTTGGAGAGTTGTTGTCCGTGCTGAAGGAGTCCGAAAGGGAACTCCTAAAGGGGAGCAAGCGCGAGGCGCATTTTGCATCGACCTCTCATGCGCCAAGGGCTGGGCCCAAGGCAATTGGAGGTGCGAGGAAGAAGAAGTTCAAGAACAAGGGCAAAGGCAAGTTGACAGTGGCTTCTAGGAAGCCAAAGGACAAATCTCGCGACATCTGCCTCAACTGCGGCAAGAGGGGTCACTGGAAACGTGACTGCCGAATGGGCAAAGGGCAGAGGGAGGATATCAAGGCTGGCAAGGCTATCGCCTCTGGTATGTTTGTTATTGAGATAATATGAATACTTCTAGTTTTAAAAATTGGATTTTTGATTCTGGTTGTGGTGCTCATATTTGTACTGATGTGCAGGATCTGCAGGATAGCAGGGTGCTGGCATCCGGGGAGATGGATCTACGGGTCGGAAACGGAACACCAGTTGCTGTTTTGGCCGTAGGGACTTTTGTTTTAGAACTGCCCTCAGGGCATGTACTTAAACTTTTGAACTGTTATTTTGTACCTAGTTTAACTAGGAATATTATATCTGTATCCTTGTTAACCCAGCAGGGTTACACTTTTGTATTTAGAAACACTGGGTGTTATTTATATAAAAATGATGCAGAAATTTGCACAGCTGTTGCAAATAACGGTCTTTATATTTTGAATATAAATGAATCTCCTAAAATGACAAACAAAAGGCTCAAAAGGAGTAATCTAAAAGATGAAGCTTATATGTGGCATTGTCGTCTAGGACACATCAACAAGACTCGCATATCCACACTTTCGAAGAGTGGGTACTTGGACGAATTTGATCCCAATTCATATGACGTCTGCGAATCTTGTCTTTTAGGCAAAATGCCTAAATCACCTTTTAGCGGTAAAGGTGAACGTGCCACAGAACTGTTGGCTCTCGTTCATACTGACGTATGCGGGCCCATGTCTAGCCAGGCTAGAGGTGGATTTCACTACTTCGTAACCTTTACAGATGATGCATCTCGTTACGGTTATGTGTATCTTATGAGACACAAGTCGGAAACTTTTGAGAAATTCAAAGAGTTTCGACACGAAGTGGAGAAACAAACAGGGAAGAGTATTAAGACATTACGGTCAGACCGTGGTGGCGAATACTTAAGTTATGAGTTTCAAGATTACTTGAAAGAATATGGTATTCTTTCACAGTGGACTCCTCCTGGAACACCGCAATTAAACGGTGTGTCCGAACGGAGAAACCGCACCTTGTTGGACATGGTAAGGTCAATGATGAGTCGCACTGAGCTACCAATATCCTTCTGGGGATACGCATTAAACAGTGCTATACTTATTTTGAATAAGGTACCGTCGAAGTCTGTTGAACAGACTCCATATGAGATATGGACAGGAAGGAAACCAGGTTTCTCTTTCCTGAAGATTTGGGGATGCTGGGCATATGTTAAACGTTTGGAAGGTACCAAACTTGAACCCAAATCTGATAAATGCCTTTTCGTAGGATATCCTAGGGAAACCAAAGGATATTACTTCTATCACCCACAAGAGAACAAAGTATTTGTTGCTCTACAAGCATTTTTCCTTGAAAAGGATTTTATAAATGCAGTGGTAAGTGGGAGGAAAGTAGAACTCGATGAAGATCGTAGTGATACTGTTCCTGGCAATGAATCAACGACGGAACAAGAACAGACCGTCCGGGATGAGTCTGTACCACAAACTTCACATACACAAGGACCGCGTAGGTCGGAGAGAGTCAGAACAGTACCTGAGAGGTATGGGTTCCTGATCTCACCTCATGTAGATATTAATCTTATTGAGGATAATGAGCCGGCTACGTATGAGGAAGCGATACAAAATATCGATTCCGCTTTATGGCAAGAAGCCATGAAGTCCGAGATGGATTCCATGTACGCCAACCAAGTTTGGACACTGGTTGATGCACCAGAAGGCGTAAAGCCTATTGGATGCAGATGGATCTTCAAGAAGAAGACCGACATGGATGGCAACGTTCAAACGTACAAAGCTAGGCTTGTAGCGAAGGGGTATCGTCAACAATATGGTATTGATTATGACGAAACCTTCTCACCCGTTGCCATGATTAAATCCATTCGGATAATGCTTGCAATAGCTGCATATTTCGACTTCGAGATATGGCAGATGGACGTTAAAACCGCTTTCCTTAACGGAAACCTTTTGGAGGATGTTTATATGCAACAGCCTGACGGTTTTATCGTACCAAGACTTGCAAACAAGGTTTGTAAGTTAAATCGATCCATTTATGGATTGAAGCAAGCATCACGGTCATGGAATCAGCGTTTTGATGAGATCATAAAAGAATATGATTTCGTGCAAAACGCAGATGACCCTTGTGTATACAAGAAGGTTAGTGGGAGAGCACTTACTTTTATTGTCCTTTATGTCGACGACGTATTGCTTATAGGCAATGACATTCCCATGCTAACGTCGGTGAAAGCTTGGCTTTCATTAAAATTCTCCATGAAAGATCTGGGAGAAGCAGCCTTTATTCTTGGAATAAAGATCTACCGGGATAGATCTAGAAAGCTGCTTGGACTCTCCCAGAGTACATACATTGATAAAGTGTTGAAGCGATTCAACATGGAACAATCCAAGAGGGGATTGGTTCCAATGGTACGTGGTACCTCTCTGTCTAAGGACATGTGTCCTAAGACTCAGGAAGAGAGAGACAACATGAGTCGGATACCGTTCGCCTCGGCAGTCGGATCGATCATGTATGCCATGATATGTACACGACCTGATGTCTCATATGCTTTGAGCATGTGCAGTCGCTATCAGGCCGATCCAGGTGAAGGTCACTGGATAGCAGTTAAGAATATCCTTAAGTATCTTAAACGAACTAAGGATGCTTTCTTAATTTATGGAGGTGGAGAACTTGCGGTATCTGGGTATACCGATGCAAGTTTCCAAACCGACAAGGATGACTACAAGTCACAATCCGGGTACATTTTTTGTTTGAATAACGGAGCAGTGAGCTGGAAATCTTCCAAGCAAGATACTGTTGCCGATTCAACAACAGAAGCGGAGTACATCGCTGCATCTGAAGCAGCAAAGGAGGCAGTTTGGATCCGAAAGTTCCTAATCGGATTAGGAGTAGTTCCGTTAGCAGCAGAGCCCGTTCCATTGTTTGTGACAATAACGGGGCTATAGCGCAGGCTAAGGAACAAGGTCTCATCAACGGTCCAAGCATGTTCTTCGACGTTACCATCTGATTCGGGAGATTATACATCGTGGCGATGTAAAGGTCGAGAAGGTCACATCAGATGACAACATTGCAGATCCGCTGACGAAGGCTGTTCTTCAGCAAGTTTTTGAACGACACATACATAGTTCGGGTATTAGATGCTTGAGTGACTGGCTATAGGCCAAGTGGGAGATTGTTAGACATTTGTCCCATAGCGTCACTGTTTGTAAATGATATTGTATTATTGTACAAAATTAACTATGTGATAATGAAATTGCCTTTTGCCGTTTTGTAATATTATTTACTTTGATATATAAATGGCGAAAGTCCATATGATTAATACCGGATTGAGATGATATGAGACAGTATCAATCCATAAAGGTTTAATCATTAAATATCCCTAGTCGGAGTATTATCGAGATCGGACATCGATAATGCGGAATAGACTAGTATTGCGCTTGTGCACGTTGTGAGGGCACAACGGCATAGTTCTCATATATTTAAGTATTGGATACTTATGCAAGTGCGATAGGAGGTTGTGTTTTACCGATGGTACGGAAAACAGCTTCGCTCTGGATAGACCCCGCGAATCCCATTGGTAGTATGTCTGCGTGTCTATGGGAGGCCGCATCAGGGTAGGTGTATATGGTCTTAACCTGAGACTTACATCGCTAGTACTTGCGACAATCGGTAAACTTTGGTTTTGGTGGTTGGGGACCTTAACCGGTTCTGTGTACACCTCTTCTGGGTTTATCGAGAATCGTAGTGTACTGGATGTGATGTCGAGATGGAAGTATCACTTCAGACATATGGAGGTGATGATCACGCAGGACACAGAACTAGTACTCTATAAAAGGTTGCAACCCCGTCGGGACAATATGACCAGGTCAGGATTGTCCGATTTAAAGAGACTGGTTGCTTGATGTCCGATATATGTTTCGTACGGGGCAGACACATCTCCAGCCCCAGGCCTAACATGTGATCATCGATACTGGATCGATGTACGCAATACTACGGTATACTACGCTTGATATAGATCTAATATTCCAGTAAGAATATTTCTGGAGAATTGGGTAGGCATGGCGCTTTGCTAGAAGCCAACCTTGTCTTGTGAATCGGTAAGAACGTAGTACTAGGTACGTACGTGTTCGGATTATCCGACGACCGTATTTACTGCCAAAATATCCGGAGATCTCTTGGGTCGCTTCCTGAAGATTCACCTATTATATTTGATTCGGACTTAATTAATCTTGGATTAATTGCGGAGAAACTTTATCTTGGATAAAGTGCCTTGTTTAGAGAGAGAACGATTAATTTAGAATTAATCGATAAAATTATTATATTCGATATAATAATCGAAATTCGATTTCGACGCGAAATTAAAATTAGATTTTTCGGGCATACGAGTTAATTTAGAATTAATTCGTTAGCGACGTAAATAATAATTTCGCCAGGCGCAATTATTTATTTAAATTCGATTTAATTAACGTCGCGACGTAAGTTCGGTATTTCGGAAATATCGAACCCGAACGCGTGAGTGCACGTGGGCCCACTTTCATTTGGAAACGTGTGGGGCCCATATGACACATGTCATTATATGCATTATTTAATTGATAATGCATTGCATGGTGATAGTGTACAATACACTCAATTGTTTTGCATGGAGTTTGAGTGTTTGACACTCTAAGCCATTGCATGGTTTGTGTCATAAGTTTATTATTAATTTAATAAATATTATGGCATAAATATAAATTGATTTTTGGTAACAAAATAAATACAAAACTTTCTTCTCTCTCTCAATTGCCGAAACCTGAAACAGTTTTGGGCTCTCAATTTCTTCATTTTTTTTTTTGTTAAAAACTTGAAGAAATTGTGGTTGTTTGGAACATATTCACACACACAAGGCTAGCACCTTCAAGGGATCATAAAGAGGTGATAGGGAAACCATCAAAGAGCTTGGAATACACAAAGCTTGGAGCTTTCCACCTCTTCTCATCTTGGCCGAATCATCCCAACCTTGGAGCTTCCATTTTGGTTTGATTTTCTTCATCACTAAAGCATTGTAAGTATGATTCCGCCATACTTCATCTTTTAATATATATATTCATTGTTGTATTTCAAATGCTTAATCTTTCCTTGGGACATATTATAGAAACCAACAAGTTTGAGAGAGAAAAAGATGGAGAAGAAGTGTTGGTGGTTAGTGATAAAATGGTATATGTTTTTCTTTATAATTTTTTCCAAAATATATTAATGATTCACCAAATTATTTGTCAAAAGTCAAATGGTTAAACAATAATTGATTTCAAAAATCAAGTTATATACCAAACATTCCAACCACTCCACTAACTCATATCAAGTCAAATCACTCATCAATTTGTCACATCACTCAAAGTGACATGCGTTTTACAATTGATGCGACTAATGTTTGACGCTTGATGTGACTTGCGTGCCGCACTCGAATTCGAAATGCGAATGCGCTCGCAATCACTCTCGGGCTCGGTTCGCTAATTCCTAATTAGCGAATTTTCCATCACGTCGTAATTAAATGATTACGCCTAGCAAAATCACTATTCACATCGCTAACGAATTAATTCTAAATTAATTCGTTCTCCCGAATTAAAATCCAATTTCAATTCCGCGTCGAAATCCAATTTTGTTTAATATATCAAATATATTAATTTACCCGATTAATTCTAAATTAATCGTTCTCTCTTTTTAGACGATATTTTATCCCAGATAAAATATCTCCGTATTAATCCCAGATTAATTTTCTCTCTCAACGAATTAATCCCAGATTAATTAAAGTGCGAGTCATACGTCATCGGTGAATCTTTGGGAAGTGACCCATGAGATCCCCGGATATGTTGGTAGTAAATACGGTCGTCGGACTATCCGAACACGTAAGTACCAAGTACTACGTTTTACCGATTTACAAGACAAGGTTGGCTTCTAGCAAAACGCCATGCCTACCCAGTTCTCCGGAAATATCCTTACAGGAATAAAAGATCTATATCAGGCGTAGTATACATAGTATAGTGTATGTCGATCCAGTATCGGATGTCACGTGCTAGGCCTGGGGCTGGAATTGTGTCTGCCCCGTACGAAGCACATGTCGGATGTCTGATGACTAGTCTCTATAATAAGATAAACCTGACCTTGTAATTTTATCCCGATAGCTGCAGCATTTAAGAGAACCAGTCTCGTATCCTACGTGACCATCATCTCCATATGACTGGAGTGACACTTCCCTCTTGACATCACACCCAACACAAAGATTCACCGATGACGTATAACTCGCACTCTAAATTAATCTGGGATTAATTAGAAGAGAGATAAATTAATCTAGGATTAATTACGAAGATATTTTATCTGGGATAAAATATCATTAAAGAGAGATAGCGATTAATTTGGAATTAATTGAGAAATTAATATATTTGATATATTAAACGAAATTAGATTTCGACGCGGAATTAAAATTAGATTTTAATTCGGGTAACGAATTAATTTAGAATTAATTCGTTAGCGACGTGAATAGTGATTTCGCTAGGCGTAATCATTTAATTACGACGCAACGGAAAATTTGTTAATTTAGAATTAGCGAACCCGAGCCCGAGATTATTTGCGAGCGCATTCACATTTCGAATTCGAGTGCGGCACTTCAAATCACTTGTCACTTTGAGTGATGTGACTTGAAAACTTGAATGAGTGATGTGACTTTATGGTAGATGATGGAAGAGTGTTTAACACTCAAGTGTGATGGCATGATTGACATTTAATATATTTAAATGTTTTGTATTTGTTTTTTGATTTTGGAAATCAATTAATTGATTTTTTGAAAATCAAAAGTGGATTTAGATACACACTTTTTGCCATCCTTCATACAACACACTCTCTCCTTCTCTCTTTCTCTCTAAAACTCACGCCCATGGAGGGGCAAAACAGCTCACTGGTTTCTGTAAAAAAATGTGAGCAGTGGGAAGCACAAGAGTGGGATTTTGTGGCAAAATCACAAGTGCTAGCACACTTACGAGACATGCGAAGGTGATAGGGAAGTCCACCCATGAGCCAGGAATCGTTCGACGAAGCTTGGAGCTTGACGAAAGACCCAAAATAGAGGCCAAACCAGTGAAGAAATCAGCTCACTGCCGAAACAGTCCATAGAGGCAGAATTTCATTTTTGTTGTCTCCGCATCGCTCAACCGATCGATGTGAGTATTCCGCAACTTCTTCGATTTGTATTCGCACTTGATTCATGCTTATTATTAATCTTGGGACCTTAATAGAAACCAACAGTTATTTCATGAAAGTTTATGTACTAAGTTATGTTTGAGAAAAGAAATATTTTCAGAGTTTGATTTTATGATTTTTCGAGGTATGAGGAAAAACCCTCATCAGTATGTAACTTGTACAAACATGGAATTGGCGGACAACACATGTGCACATGTAGAGGACTGGGGGGACGGCGATGCGTAACGCCCCCAGATCCTAGTTCAGGATTAGGGATGACAGATGCCCCTAGATCCTAGTTTCACAGCTCGGAGGGTAGCATAGATCTGCATCCCCAGTTCTAGTTCAGTGGCTTGGGGGATGGTGATACGTAACGCCCCAAAACCACTAGTTTCAGGGATAGGATTGTCATGCTTTGGGGGACGGCGATACTTAACGCCCCAGAGTCATGGATTTGCATTCCTGGCTCTAGTTAGGCGTATGAGGGGACAACGATATGTAACGCCCCCATACGTCAAGTTTTCAGAGACAGATACAGATTTCAGTAAATAGTTTTCAGATACAGACTTTCAAAATGAGTATTCCAGAGAAAGGTTTTCTAGAAAGACAAGTTTTCAGAAACAGCAGATTTATAAGAAATTTTCCTTAGAAAAGTTAAGTTTTATTAAAGAGATTTCAGACAAGGTTTCCTGGAAAAAGAGTTTTCATATAAAGTTATTTCTTGAACTTTGGTTTTAGAACCAAATGATTTTATATCAATATTTCAGTTTTCATCCACTCACTTAGATCGAACGACGATCTAATCCCCCACTCTCAGTTTTCTTATTTTGTAGGTACTCTCGGAGGATGAGCTCGGGAGGACGGATACTGATGCAGTCACTAGGGTATAGAGTCCACCAGTCCAAGTCAAAAAGAGTAAGAGTCCAGTCAGAGTCAAATAGAAGTCATGTATTAGTCTTCGATTATGGAATAGTCATTGTAAAAACATGTGTTTTTATGTATACAGTTAATGAGATTAAGTTTGCATTTTAAGTTATTAAGTTGGGCCATAGTCCCATACATAAGATATAATTAGAGAAAAGAGTAATAATGTAGTTTATAGTAAGAAAGACAGAGGCTTAGGGGAGTAGTACATCATATTCTCTACAGGTAACATCTCCCGAATTTGGGATGTTACATTTAATGTTATACATTTAATAAAATTTAAATATAGAGACTTAGAAAAATCTGAAAATTGTGTAGAAGATTATGAACTAGAACCAAGTCGAGTTGCCTATGTCCTTAAAAACTTATTAGCCTTGTCTCGGTGCTCTAAGAATTCTTTGTGGCTAATGTTCTCCCATGATAACTTGGTTTCTTCTTTTAGAATGGACACTTTTTTATTCAAGAACTTGAACAATGACAAAACAGTGGAATTGTTGGGGTTTTGGGCAAATGAAGCGGCGGAAGCGCTGTTCGGGCGAAATCGTAATTTTAAAACTTTTTAAATTACCGAATGAATTATTCAATAGCTAATATGAATAATTCATTCATATTTCACCTAAAAATATTTATTCGATATCAAATAACGATATAAATATTTAAGAAACATCGCGAAACTTTTACGAAAATGTTTTTCCGTAAAATGGCATAAAACACGTTTTTGACCGAACCGACTACCCATACACATGAGGGCTGCCTAGGTCAGCCCTAATAATATTAGGGCAGTTCATGGGCTGCCCGAATAGTGAAAAATTCAATGTTTGGACATCCGTCACCCCGTTGGCTCAAAAGTCACCTGGTAACGCCGTTTTTCACCATTTTCGCTTATTTCAACTCCAAAACAATTTCCGGCAAATGTTCCAACACCCAAAACACATCCAATACATTTATATGACATTATTTTCATCACCATATGAACAGTATTTCCAGATCTGATCCAGAAGCAATAATTATCAATTTTTCATGCTTTAATCCAATTTTTTCAACATTAATCATAACACCAATTGAAGTCACCACCAATGAAGTACCCAAGAACAATTCTAGGCATTACAAGAGTGGTCATAACACTCTAGAATGCCAACTTATCATCAAATGATAAAATTGAATCAATATTACAGTAATATTATTCAAAACAACTGCACACATTCAATAGGCTTCCAATACCATCCTCCAAAATCAAAAGCCCAAAATTTATAGAAAAGAAGAAACCATAAATCTCACTAGATCATCAAGAAATAAGAAAACAAATTTTCTAAGCTTAGGGATTTGTAGAATTACCTTTAATCCTTTAATTCCTTAAGCCCTTTCTTGATTTTTCTTCCTTTTCTCCCTTGTATCATAAAGACAAATTTGAGAGGATTTTTGGAGATGTTATTCGGCCATGGAAGCCATTGGAGAAGAAAATGAAATTTTTTTACTTTAAAAAATAGTCATGACTGACTTTCAAGGGGTAAAAATGTCATTTGTCTAATTTAATTTCATTAAATTAAAATTAAACTTTATGTTAGCAAATCAAATTTGCACACCTAAAGTTTAATTAAACCATGCCACATGTTCAAATAATAATTAGACATTTATCATAACAATTATGAAAAATGGATATTATTTAATTATTCAAATATTTAACATTTAAATATTTAATTAATTAATTAATTAATTAATATAATAATAATTATTATATATGTATTTTATTTACATTAAATAAAAAATACATATATTAATGGCATGTGTCAAAAACTCATTTGACAAATAATTAATATGTATCAAATAAAATTTTGTATCAAATACAAATACACATCAATTATTAATTGACCAAAATCCTCTAATGCATGTGTTTTCGTTTAACAGTTTAAACGATTCGAATTAACTCACTTAATCCGATGAAGTATTATGAATAATCTGTATTATTCATAACGCGTTGCCCAAGTGCTTAACGGGTACACTTCATATTGTGGGACTCTCTGAGTTTAGGTTTATCCGTCACGAAATCCAATTTCGTGTCCATAATTCACACACTCATGAATTATGACGACCACGAATAATCTTGCTAAACTATGCAAGTCGAGGTCATTGCATACGCATAATCCCCCTGTCACAGGCTATCCATATTATACTTGGGATATAGATAAAAACGTCAAATCCTTTCGGTATAATATAGTCGACTTTCAATGTACGATCTCTAAATAACACTTGGAACAGGCTTCCGAAGTTATACCACAACCATGGATTTACTAGATCGTAAACACATGAGGATACCTATGCCCTGTACACAGGACTGACAGATCATATCTTGATACGCACTGGATATAATGAGCATCAGTCCACACCCAACGAACATGCGGAGGTTTGATCATGAATAGATCGGTGACATGACTGCCATCAAAGTGTGGAGGATAACTCATATATCCACTGTGGTATCTCATGTCGAAGAACCACTATGCTCGCTTAACTCGAGAAGATTCATATTGACGTTGGTGTACCATCTATTAGGAAATCTTCATTGAGTCGTTGAGTGTTTATCGAATAAACACCTACATGTCTATACGAGTCTCCCGAGACTCATGGTTCATTGGGATAAACCATCAGACAAGTCACGATATACGACATATACTGGTCTCAGCGGATTTTACTAACCGACCCGTGTTAGTAAATCTTGACCAAGAACTTTATTTAAGGATATACAACTTATAGTGACGCTTCCCAATGTCAATTACAAACTACGTACGTTGTAACTACGCACTATATTGTAAATCCTAGGGTCTTTGTCTAATATCCACGTATCACTAAATCAGATTTAGTTTCAATCTAATCATAATTAGATATCTAATAGCAATTAGATCGAATATGTGTATAAAAGACAAGAGGTGCTACCATTAAATAAGTAATATTACGGAAAAATGAATTGTTCGTATTTATGAATTGGACATAAATACGATCCGGATTGGCACTCTGAGCACCAACCCTAACATGAAACTCTCTCAAATATGAAAAACATAAGACTTGCTAATATGACTAAGACTTGTAAGAGAATTAATGAAAACAATTTAGTGAAGAAAAATGAGAACCCAATACCTTATTTATAGATATGGAAAGTTGTTATTGAAGAGGTACCATTAAACTTAAGGATGCAATCTTTAAATGAGTCATAATTCTTCAATATACCATGTCAACACAAATGTTATATCATTTCCTTATAAAGAATATATACATTCTTTTGGTGTCTTTCATAAAGATCACATGTTAAGGACATGTCTAATCACAAGACACCCTACAAATACACCTTATATTTTTGGAAATTTTTTACAATAAATTTACAAGATAATGTAGTAATCTTATTATATGGATACTAGTTTATTTAACTTATATAGTAATGATACATTTACAAAAAAATTTAATGTGATATAACATAATTGATTAAATAGAAATATCACTTGGCACATATGATCTATTTATATTAGATATTGCATTTCAGCGACCTCCATCTTAATGATGCATGATTGAAATCTTAACACTTAGAGAGGTCAATGTGAATTTTGTGAAAATTTTGCATGTCATTTGCTTGTGTGATGGCTTGAATTTTGAATTTATATATTTACTGGAAATAAGTTTTTGTATAAAAAAAATTTTAGATGATTTTAATCCTCTTCCTTTTTTTTTCTTTTTCTTTTTTTTTTATTAATATTAAGAGGGATTATTGAAATCTAAAATTTTTCTCACACCAATTTTCAAAATAAACCCATGAAATAAATTTTTTCTCTATAAATTCTTTTAAAATCCACAAATAACCACTGGTGTGAATGGAAGAGTTTCTAAGCCATCTTTACTGTTATCTTTGAGACGTTTTTATGATGTTGCTAACTTGGAGATTAATTCATTGAAATAGCGCCATTTGTGTAAAATCAAATTAACAAACCAATTTCATTGCACAGCCAAGAATTTTATTTTAAAAAATCGAGATATTTTTGAAAAAAAAAAAGGTTTTTAAATGTAATTTTTTCGTAGGATACTTTAGTGATAAAAATTTCTTATAAATTGATCTCTTTCCAGAGTCAGAACTAGGCATGCACACGGTTCGGTTACAGTTCAAAACCGTAATCGAACCGTGAGATTGGTGGTTTGATATTGGCCGAACCATAGACCTACGATTCTGTCTAAGGTTCGGTTGCGATTATGGCTAAAATCGAACTGCAACCGAACCGTAGACCAACGGTTCAGTCTACTGTTCGGTTACAACTTTGGCCAAAGTCGAGTCGCAACCGAACCTTAAACTGGCTAAACCGTACGATTTGGTTCAGATTAAGGTCTGATCAGTTGTGGTTTTGGCCAAAACTTAACCACAACCGAACCTTAAACTGGACGAACCGTCCGGTTCGGTTCGATTTAGTTTAAAATTTGAAACCTTTTTTTAATAAATTAAATTAATTTTTTATAAAATTAATAAAAAAAATTAAGGATTTACTAAAGAGTAAATAAATTAATTTAAATTGTTATAAAAATAATTAAAAATTAAAGATTTACAAAAGAATAAGACTAAAAGTAGACATTGATAATTTATTTAGTGTTTTGAAAAAAAGAGTTTGCACTTACATAAACTGCACACGTATCATCTTGCGGCGTAGAGGAATCAAGCTCATGTAGTTGTATTACATTTTATTTTAATAATTTACCCTATTAATATTTTATTCATCGTCATCGGGGAAGGCGGTCAAATTCTTGAGCCTTCGATTCTAGTTGTGTTCGTGTTATCACACAAATCTTTAAAAATTTCCGCTTGATTTTCTTGTTCACTACGTTCCGCCCTACACCAATCGTCAAAACACGGTGGAGCGTCTAACGTCTCTGGTATAACCTTGATCTTCTTTCATCAAGAATTTTACCGCCCATACTAATTATCTGCTTTACAGATACAATTGAGACTGGTATTACTAATATCTCCCTTACAATTACAGCTAAGAGTGGAAACAATTCTTGATATTTTTGCCACCAATCAAGGATAAGAAATTCCTCACCTACAAAATCACTGTGGTGAAACTCAAAATTTATCGTTAAATATGCATTAATTTTTGAATTAATAGCGGTTGGTATTTGTAGACTTTGACTTTTTACTTCGCTGCATTAACCAACTTCTATCAGCATGAAGCTTAGATCGTTCAGTTGGTGCATTCGTGGACTATATAGTATCAACTATTTGAATATTATATCTACTAACATAATCATTATATAAATCAAGTAAAAATTTCCTAACATTATCAATAATTGAAGAAAACTCACAGTTCTTTCACCTAATAAAGCATAATAATTTTGTAAAATATTTTCCAAATCTTCAATTTTAACCTTGGATCCAAAATAAAAGCAACAAAATAAAGTAATGATATGTCTCTGTAATAATTAAGTCATTTTGTCCTCATTGATGAAACATATTTTTTAATTGCATTTGAAAGATGATCAAAAATATTGCTTGGATTATCAAAAACATCGTTAGGATCATCAAAAACATCATCAAATTTGTTGCTATTATTAGGTTTGGCTAATATCCCAACAATGTCAAGACTTGTAAGGAGAAAAATATTTGAAGTTGGATGATAAACACCACTTAAAATATTCGTAGCATCATTAAAAAAAATTTAAAATATCTAAAATTTCAATGACTCGGATATAAAACTAAACATATTGATAGAGAGCAACAAATGAACATAATAAATCTTTATATTTAACACTTTCATTTAGTAAAAAAAAATAAGTAGAATTCTAACGAGTTGGAAGATTACGGCCGGAGTTTTTTGACCTAACACCATTTTCCTTACAAAATGTACAACATTCTCTTCTAATTTTAGAATACGACCAAATTTAAATTAATTATTTTTTATAGGTGCAATATGAGAGTTTAAAGATTTCAAATTATTTTGTACAGATAAATTCAAAATATGACATGCACATCGAACATGGAAAAATTTAGCTCCCAAATTCGGTTGGTAAATATCTTCAAGTTCGTTAATTGATGTGTAGTATTAGCCTATGCATTATCAAATCCAATAGTTAAATTTTTTTGCACTAATCCATATTGTTGTAAAATATTACTAATCATTACATAATATTTTGTGTAGTGTGTGCATCATCAAAAAGCCGAAATGAAATATTTATTTTGAATAAACCATGAATTATCAATCCAATGACATGTCACTCCCATGTATAATGTGAATGCCAATAGTCATTTCATATGTCACTACAAAATTGAAACACGTCATTTAAAAAATAATTCCCTTAAATTATTTTCACATTTTACAAACAATTCCATCATTTTTCTTTTACATGTCATCCTAGTAAGTTTACATGCAGCATGATTCAAATTTTCATGTATTAAATCATTAAAAGACGCTTTTACACCAAAAGTAAAAGCTAAATGTTAAATGACAATAAATTAGTTAGAATTATCTTTCCATTGAGATTATTATATTTAAATAATTTAGTAGAAGAATGAGAACTTGGACCGGAAGCAGAAAACCATGTCATTTGTGTTTTTTTTTTGTATCAATCTCAAACTATGCTTTATGAGTACTCCTCATATGATCGTCATTGTTCCATACACATCGGTGTGTTTATAAATTTTTTCACAATAATTGCAGACATCATTCTTCTTACCAGTGACATCATTCATGACCAGAGTGAAATATTTTGTCAACATTTCAGAACCTCGATTTCTCACTTAAATACGTGGGAGTTCGTTTGGGCGGTGGGTTGGGTGGTATGTTGAGTGGTATCCTAAGTCTCTGGAAAGTTAGTCGTTTCGCCAATTCGGATCGTATTTATGTCCGATTTGAATATGAACACAATTTTTTTTCCATAAAATTACTTACTTAATGCTTGCACCTCTTGTTTTTATATACGTATTCGATCAAAATTATGATTAGATTGAAACTAAATCTGATTTAGTGATACGTATATATTAGACAAAGACCCCATGATTTACAACGTAGTGCGCAGTTACAAGGTAGTTTGTAATTGATATTGGGAAGTGTCACTATAAGTTGTATATTCTCAAATAACGTTCCTGGTCAAGATTTACTGACACAAATTGGTTAGTAAAATCCACTGAGACCAGTACATGTCGTATATTGGAACTTGGTCCGATGGTTTATCCCAATGAACCATGAGTCTCGGGAGACTCGTATAGAGATGCATGTATTTATTTGATAAACACTGAACGGCTTACCGAAGATTTCTATATATGGTACACCAACGTCAATAAGAATTTTCTCGAATTGAGTAGCATAGTGGTCCTTCGACTTGAGATACCCCTGTGGATATTGAGACATCCGCCATACTTTGATGGCAGTCACATCACCGATCTATTTAGATCAGACCTCCACCTGTTCATTGGGTGTGGACTGATGCTCATGATATCCAGTGAGTATCAGATAGAATCCGTCAGTCCTGTGTACATGACATATGTATCTTGTATGTGTTTACGATCTAGCAAATCCATGGCCGTGGTATACTTCGGAAGCGAGTTTCGAGTGTCATTTAGAGATCATAAATTGAAAGTCGATTATAGTATACCTTAGGAATTTTACATTCCTATCTATATCCCCTGTGTAATATTGATAGCCTGTGACGTAAAGATTATACTTATGCAATATCCTCGACTTGTATAGTTTAGCGAGATTATCCGTTTTTGTCATAATTTACGAGTGGGTGAATTATGGACACGAAATTTGATTTCGTGATAGATAAACCTATACTTAGAGAGTCCCATAATATGAAGTGTACTCGTTGAGCACTTGGGCAACGCATTATGGATAATACAAATTATTCATAATATTTTATCGGATTAAATAAGTTAATTCGAATCGTTTAACAGTTAAACGAAAAAAAATACATGGATATGGACATTTTGGTCAATTAATAATTAATGTGTTTGTATTTGATACAAAATTTGATTTGATACATATTAATTATTTATCAAATGAGATTTTGATACATGTCACTTGTGTTGGGGTTTTGGGCGAAAGGCGCAGTGGAAGCGCGGTTCGGGCGAAATTGTAATTTTAAAATTTTTTCAAATTACCGAATAAATTATTCAATATCTAATATGAATAATTTATTCATGTTTCACCTAAACCTATTTATTCGATATCAAATAGTGACATAAATATATATATGAAACGTCGCGAAACTTTTACGAAAAATGTTTTCTGTAAAATGGCCTAAAACGCGTTTTTGACCAAACCGACCACCCAACACTTATGGGGACTGCCCAGGTCAGACCCAATAGTGTTAGGGCAGTTCATGGGCTACCTGAACAGTGAAAAACTCACTGTTTGGACAGTCGTCACCCGGTTGGCTCAAAAGTCACCCGGTAATGCCGTTTTCGCTTATTTCAACTCCGCCGAAACACTTTCGGAAATTGTTCCAACTCTCAAAACACATCCAATAAATTCATATGACATCAAATTCAGCACAGAATTTCCAGTTTACTCAGATCTGATCCAGAAACCGAAATTACCAAATTTCATGCTTTAAATCCAATTTTCAAGATTAACACAACACCAATCAAAGTCACAACACATGAAGTACCCAAGAATAATTCTAGGCATTACAAGAGTGTTCATAACACTCTAGAATGGAAACATGTCATCAAATGAATAAATTCGATCAATATTACCATAATATCACCCAAATCTACTTCACACATACATATAAGCTTCCAATTCATCCACCACAACCAAAAGCCCCAATTTTTCAGAATTAAAGGAACCCTATAACCTTTCTATATCATCAAGAAATAAGAAACTAAATTTTCAAGCTTAGGGTTTTGAAGAATTACCTTAAATCTCCTAAATCCTTAGCCTTTTTTTCTTGATTTTCCTTCATTTCTTCATGGTTTCTTCAAACTAAGATTGAGAGCTTTTATTATGGTGTTTGGTCGGCCATGGGTGGATAAAAATGAAGAAGAAAAATAATTTTCCATTTAAAATTGTATTGCCGTCATTTAGGGGTATTATGGTCATTTTTTACAATTTCATCTAATTAAATTATATTAAGCTTTTTGGTGGCCAATCAAATTCACACACATTTAGCTAATAAAAAACATGCCATGTGTTCAAATAATAATTAAACATATTTCATAACAATTATTAAAAAGTTTATCAATTAATTATTCAAATATTTAACAATTAAATATCTAAATAATTAATTAATATAATTATTATTATATATGTATTTTATTTACATTAAATAACAAATACATACATTAATGGCTTGTGTCAAAATCTCATTTGACAAATAATTAATATGTATCAAATCAAATTTTTGTATCAAATACAAATACATATTAATTACTGTTGACCAAAAATGACCTTATGCATGTGTTATCGTTAACCGATTAAACGATTCGAATTAACTCATTTAATCCGATGAAGTTTATGAATAATCTGTATTATTCATAACGTGTTGCCCAAGTACTCAACGAGTACACTTCATATTGTAGGACTCCATAAGTTTAGGTTTATCCGTCGAAATCCAAATTTCGTGACCATAATTCACCACTAATGAATTATGACGACCACGGATAATCTCGCCAAACTATGCAAGCCGAGGTCATTGCATACGTATAATCCCTCTGTCACAGGCAATGCATATTATACCTGGGGATAGATAAAAAAAGTCAAACCTGTTCGATATAATATAGTCGACTTTCAATTTACGATCTCTAAATAACACTCGGAACTGATTTCCGAAGTTATACCATTCCATGATTTTACTAGATCGTAAACACACGTGCGGATGCCTATGCCCTCTACACAGACTGACATATCCTATCTTGATACGCACTGGATATCATGAGCATCAGTCCACACCCAACGAACATGTGGAGGTCTGATCTCTAAAGATCGGTGACGGACTGCCATCAAGTGTGGAGGATAACTCATACATCCATTAAGATGCCATTGTGGGCACATGAGACATCTTCTACACTTAGATGGCAGTCACGTCACCGATCTATTTAGATCAGACCTCCGCCTGTTCGTTGGGTGTAGATAGATCCTCAGGGTGTCCTATGTGTATCAAGATAGGATCCGTCAGTTCTGTGTACCAGAGCATAGGTAGTCCATATGATTAGCAATCAGATAAAACCATGGGCCCGTGGTAAGTTTAGAAGCTAGTTCTAAACATTTTTTTTGAGATTGCTAATAGAATAGTCGACTGGATAGTCCCGATAGAGATTTGACGTTTACATCTATATCTCTGGGATTTATCCGGATACCTGTGACGGAGGAATTATACATTTGCGATGACCTCGACCTGTATGGTTCAGCGAGATTATCCGTGATCGTCATAATCTTCGGGTGGATAGATTATGGACACGAAATTTGATTTCGTGACGGATATACCTACCTAGAGAGTCTCAATAATGAAACATACTCGTTGAGCACTAGAGCACATAAATAAATAATATTGATTATTTATAAAGTCGTTTAATGGTTAAACGCAAGATACATGCTAAAGAGACTAGATAGTCATTTACTTAATTATTGTGTATTTACATTTAATACTTGATTAATTTAAATAGACATTAATTAATAGTCAAAATGAGTTATTTGACTTTTATCCTAAATGAATATATGTTTTTAATATTTAATGTAAATATATACATATATTTAATATATTTGTATTTGATTAATTAATTGATTATTTAATTGTAAATGATTAAATTAATTAAAATATAAATATCTTATGTTAGGATATTTAAAGTTAATGATGTTAGTTGCATTTGTTGACCAAAATAAATATCTAATAAAGTTGTTTTTAAGATATTTGTCAAGTTGACCAAATGAACTTGAAATGAAATTGAAATTAATTTTACTTGTTTTGTATTTGGTATTTTCGGCCAAGGCATTAATTGAACAAGTATAAATTGATTTTCATTTTCATTTAACACTTAACCTAATACACATTTCACAAAAGAAAAAAACTCCATTGAAGAAAGCTTAAAGAACTTTGAGAAAGAAAGAAAAATCCAAGAAAGCTTGATTTTAGTAAGTTTTCTCCAACTTACTATTAGTAGGGAAATTGTTCCTTAGGATCTAGGCTTTCATATTTGATATCCTTAGGTTATTCTTTCTTTGTTCTTTGTGGTTTTTGTTGATGGAAAACTTTGGTGAAATTGTAAAGCATGTATGATGAAGAAAGGATATGACTATTGTAGTTATATGTAATCTTTTAAGGTTTATGAAACCATGTTGCTATTCTAGAGTTGTTGACCCACTCTTAAATGACCTAGATTTGATCTTGAGTTGTTTCATTTGTTGAGACTTGAATTGGATGAAAGATTGATGATTGAAACATTTGATTTAATGTAATTAGCCTAATTTGTCCAATTTGTGGAAATTGAAAAATAGGGTTTCTAACTAATTCCAAATTTGGGGGTTTTCATATATGTTGAGCATTTGGGTGTGTATATGATGCATGCAAAGTTTAATGTTGATTGGATTTCATTAAGATGAGTTTTGAGACATGAAATGACCAAATGGTCAATATGGCCCCCAAATGAGGCTCTCGGCCAAGATATGCAAATTAGGGGATTTTGTGTCTTTGGTGTTTTGATGTTTTGAACATGCTAAGTTCATCTTAGAAATGATTTAGAATCATTCAAAATTGATTGGATCAATTTCGGACTAAAATGGACAAAATACCATATAAGGGTAATTTGGTAATTTCACTTGAATTGATTCATTTGAAATTTATTTCATTATTTGATTATTGGGTAATTAAATAAATGTGTTTATTTATTTAATCCAAGAAAAAGTTTTGAAATCTGAAAATAGGATTTTCACCGCTCCGCCGCTGCGTTACCGGATTCCCCCTAAATAACCCCTTCAAAATGGTATCAGAGCGAGTCTGATTCTAGGCCACCTAATATGATTAGCTTTCATTGAATCAATGTTTAATCATGTTTTCTTGACTTTATGCATGCTTATTAGGAACTAATTTGATTAGATTTAGGGTGTATGACACTTAGCGGAAAATCCCTAATAATAAGGTTTTAATGTAATTATGTATTTGATGCATGTTATATGGTCCGTCTTGTCAATACGGTTTATGAATACTTCTTTGTGACTACATCCGAGACCGTGCCTCTACTGTGAGGGTGTAGCCGATAAAGATTTATTTATACCGGATGTATATATGATACTAGATAAATTCAAGTAAAAGCGGAATTCTGAACGTGCCCTAGCTGTCAGGATTACGTAAGTAACTTGAGTTTATCATTGACGAGTATTACCTTGGTACGTCTCCTTGTGGGCCTGCCTTCGCAGCAGCGACAACGAGAAACGGCCAGGACCGGATACTTAGGAGTCACTTTTGAGTGATTGACAAATGAGTTGTCTACCTGATGAATATACGTAGGCGAGACCGTGCCTCTGCTGTGAGCTGAAATATATTCACGGGATCCACCTTTCACTATTTATATTTAATTTAATTATTAAATATTTGTATTCTGTTTTGGGATTACAGTATTGCATGATTTAGTGGGAGGGGCATATTAGATTAAAAATCCATGATCTAGTTTATGCTTTTGATATTATATGAAACTGCTTATATTCTGCTAACCGTTTTTCGTGATCTATATGATAGATTTGCGATGGCGGGTCAATCCACAAACCAGTTTGCGCGTATGTTAGATGCGAACAAACTAAAAGGCGCTGAGAACTTTACAGACTGGGAATTGGATTTGAGGATTGTCCTCGATTCCGAAAAGTTGGGTTATGTTCTTGAGGGTCCTTTACCCCTTGCGGTGGGTGAGGATGCTTCAGAGGAGGAACGCCAAGTTTTTGAAGCTTGGAAGAATGATGATTTAAGGGTTAAATCATACATCCTTAGTTCGCTCTCTCCGAAACTCAAGCAACAATACTATGGAACATCAGATTCCTATAGTATGATAACGCGATTAAGACAATCGTTCGAGAACCAGGAACAGGTTATTGTTCACAAGGTCGCCATGGAACTGTTCCATGCGCGTCTGGATGAGGGGCAAAGTGTTAGCCCACATGTTCTTCAAATGATCGATTTGATCGATCAATTGAGGCAACATAATCTCATCCTGAATGACATTCTCGGTAGGAGTGTCATTCTTGGTTCTCTGCCAGCTTCATTCCGCCAGTTTGTGATGTACTTCAACATGCACGGGACTGTCTGCACCTACCAGGAGCTACATAGGATGTTGCTCACGGCAGAAGAGGATCTGAAGAAGGGAGTACCGACTCGCCCACCTAGATCTACTTCTCTGTCTGCTTTTTCCCAAGGAATGTCCAAGGGAAAGAGAAGAAAGGGAAGAAGAAGAAGGCCTTCGGTCCTCCACACAGCAGGCGAAGATAGCTAAGCCCAAAAGGGCTTCTGAAGACAAATGCCACCACTGCGGCAAAGTTGGGCACTGGAAAAGAACTGTCCTGATTACATTGCCCAAGTGAGGAGAGACAGAGCTTCTACATCAGGTACTTTTATTTTCCAGTTATTGATTTATCTTTGGCTTGTGAAGCCGTTACATCCAGCTGGATTTTAGATTCTGCTTGTCCCATTCACATTTGCAATTCGTTGCAGGTGCTGAAGGAAAGTAGGAGGCTGAAGCCAGGGGAGATGCAGTTGCGATTCGGGAGTGGAGACTCTTTGGATGCAGTTGCAGTGGGAGTATGCGAGATCTCATTGCCGAATGGGACACTTTTGTTACATGACTGTCATTTTGTACCGGGATGTGTCGCTAATATTATATCACTTTTTGTATTGGATACAGAAGGCTTTTGTATGAATATTAAGAATAGTTCTTTGTATTTATATGATATAATAATATATTCAGATCCTTAGTTGTCCAAACCAGCATGGTCATTACACATTGCAAACTTCAAAAGATATATTAAATACTGGAGTTAATAAACGTAGTTACCTGTAATTAATAATACTGAACTTTGGCATATGAGACTTGGTCACATTGGCGTTAAACGCCTTACCCAATTGGTTAGGAATGGGTTTGATATCAGATCTTACCATTGAATCCTATCCAACTTGTGAATCCTGTATTCAGGGTAAGATGACCAAAGCCCCATTTTCTGGTGTTGGACACCGTGCCACTAACTTACTGGAACTCGTACATTCTGATGTATGTGGTCCACTAAGTCAAACTGCTCACAGTGGTTATTCATACTTCGTTACCTTTACCGATGATTTGTCACGGTACGGTTATGTCTATTTGATGCGACATAATCGGAAACCTTTGAAAAGTTCAAAGAGTTCCGAAATGAAGTAGAAAAACAAACTGGTAAATATATTAAATGCCTTCGATCAGATCGAGGCGGTGGCGAATATATGAGTGGTGAGTTCATGGATTATATGAAGGAGAATGGGATTCTCGCTCAATATACTCCTCCAGGTACACCACAGCACAATGGTGTATCTGAAAGGAGAAATCGGACTTTATTGGATATGGTCCGATCGATGTGAGTTTCACAGATTTGCCCTATTACTTATGGGGTTACTGTCTCTTAACAGCCGCACATCTTTTGAATAAGATTCCTTCAAAGGCTGTTCCTACGACACCGTATGAGATATGGTTCGGTAGGAGACCGAATCTTAATTATATTAAGGTTTGGGGTTGTCCTGCCTATGTCAGGGTGACTCAGCAAAGTAAGCTTTCGCCTCGAGGGCAAAAGTTTAGGTTTGTTGGATATCCCTCAAATACGAGGGGATATCTGTTCTATGATACCGAGCATCGAAATGTCTTCGTAGCTCGCTTCGCAAAATTTCTAGAAGTAGAATTTTTGTCAGAAGGTAGTGATCATAGAAGGGTTGAACTTGATGAAGTCCAACCTGAAAACAACGAACCAACGGAGGAACCTGAAGTTCAAGTAGATGAAGGACCTTCAACACACACACTCCGTAGGTCGGAAAGGGTATCTAGACCTCCTGAACGCTTGTATTTGATACAAGAAAAGAGTCTGGATGTTCTCTTAGTTGAAGAGACCGATCCTTTCACCTATAGAGAATCGATGTTGGACATCGACTCCGTGAAATGGCAAAGTGCCATGAAATCCGAGATAGACTCAATGCATGAAAATCAAGTTTGGGACTTGATTCCGCTTCCCGAAGGAATTGTTCCTATCGGTTGTAAATGGGTTTACAAGAGGAAGCGCGGGCCTGACGGTAAGGTTGAAACTTACAAGGCCCGACTGGTAGCAAAAGGTTACACGCAGCGACCTGGCGTCGACTACGATGAAACTTTTTCGCCGGTAGCAATGCTTAAGTCTATCCGGATTTTGCTTTCTATAGCTGCGTATCATGACTACGAGATTTGGCAAATGGATGTCAAAACGGCTTTTCTAAATGGGTTTCTTGATGAAGAAATCTATATGGAACAGCCGGAAGGTTTCACATCCAGCCAAACCTCGGGTATGGTTTGTAAGCTTAAGAAGTCCATTTATGGACTTAAACAAGCTTCACGAAGTTGGAATCTTCGATTCGATGATTATTAGATCGTCTGGTTTCTCTAAGAATTCGGAAGAATCCTGTGTGTATCAGAAGGCCAGTGGGAGCATGGTCGTTTTTAGTCCTATATGTTGATGACATCCTAATCATTGGGAATGATTTAGGTATGTTACAAAGCGTTAAAGCATATCTCTGTAAGAATTTCTCCATGAAGGACCTGGGAGAAGCTTCCTATGTTTTAGGGATAAAACTCTATCGAGATAGACAAAGGAGGCTGATTGGGTTATCCCAATCAACGTACATAGATAAGATCTTGGAACGGTATAGCTTTGGTAACTGTAAGACAGCAAACATACCGTTCAGACATGGGATTCATCTTTCTAAGAAGATGTGTCCACAAACAGAAGATGAGAAGGTTAGAATGTCTAACCAACCTTATGCTTCGTGTTTGGGTAGCATAATGTATGCCATGTTATGTACGAGGCCTGATATCAGTTCGCTGTTAGCGTAACTAGTCGGTATCAGTCCAATCCAGGTAATGACCATTGGATGGCCATTAAACATATCCTAAAGTATCTTAAAGGTACTAAGGATAAGTTGATAATATATGGAGGAAATGAACTGCAGGTTAACGGGTATACAGACTCCGATTTTCAATCGGATCCGGATGATAGAAAGTCTACATCTGGATTTGTCTTTACCCTTAACGGAGGTGCAGTTTGTTGGAAGAGTTCCAAACAGGGATCTACAGCTGATTCCACCACTGAGGCGGAATATATTGCAGCTTCTGAAGCCGCAAAAGAGGCTGTGTGGATAAAGAACTTTATCACAGAATTGGGAGTTGTCCCAAGTATCGAGAATGCGATTCCGTTATACTGTGATAATACTGGAGCCATTGCGCAAGCAAAGGAACCGAGGGCGCATCAGAAGTCGAAGCATGTGGAACGCAAGTACCACATCATTCGAGAGATCGTGTCGCGAGGGGATATTGTCGTGTGCAAGGTACCGAGTGAAGACAACGTAGCAGACCCGCTGACGAAGGCCATACCTCCGAAGTTGTTTGATAAACACGTGGAGTCGATGGGTATTAGATACAATCATATTGGCACTAGAGCAAGTGGGAGATTTTGTAGGGGTTGGTGCTCAGAGCGCCAATTCCCGGTTGTATTTTGTTAAATACTTCTGTAAAACGTTATTATCAGTAATAATATATGCAGTTTCTATAATATAATCTATTCTTTTATATGGTAAAGACGTAATGACCTTAGAATGATTAGTCATGATACAGTTGCAAAAGCGTCGCAACGGACATTGAGTCGTATCATGACGTTGTCATTCTCAGACAGTTCCTGGTCAAGGTTTACACTACTTGGTCAGTATAGTAAACCCGTTGAGACCGGTACATGTCGTATACTGGAATATATGATTCCAATGGTTTCTCAATGAACCATAAGTCTTGGAGACTAGTATAGACGTGTAGGTGTTTATAGTGGATAAACACTGAATGACTCACCGAAGATTCTTAATGGATGGTACACCAGCGTCAATAAGAATCTTCTTGGGTTGAGTAGCACTTGTGATTCTTAGACTTGATATGCCATTGTGGGCACATGAGACATCTTCTACACTTAGATGGCAGTCACGTCACCGATCTATTTAGATCAGACCTCCGCCTGTTCGTTGGGTGTAGATAGATCCTCAGGGTGTCCTATGTGTATCAAGATAGGATCCGTCAGTTCTGTGTACCAGAGCATAGGTAGTCCATATGATTAGCAATCAGAAAAACCATGGGCCCGTGGTAAGTTTAGAAGCTAGTTCTAAACATTCTTTTTGAGATTGCTAATAGAATAGTCGACTGGATAGTCCCGATAGAGATTTGACGTTTACATCTATATCTCTGGGATTTATCCGGATACCTGTGACGGAGGAATTATACATTTGCGATGACCTCGACCTGTATGGTTCAGCGAGATTATCCGTGATCGTCATAATCTTCGGGTGGATAGATTATGGACACGAAATTTGATTTCGTGACGGATATACCTGAACCTAGAGAGTCTCAATAATGAAACATACTCGTTGAGCACTAGAGCAACATAAATAAATAATATTGATTATTTATAAAGTCGTTTAATGGTTAAACGCAAGATACATGCTAAAGAGACTAGATAGTCATTTACTTAATTATTGTGTATTTACATTTAATACTTGATTAATTTAAATAGACATTAATTAATAGTCAAAATGAGTTATTTGACTTTTATCCTAAATGAATATATGTTTTTAATATTTAATGTAAATATTATACATATATTTAATATATTTGTATTTGATTAATTAATTGATTATTTAATTGTTAAATGATTAAATTAATTAAAATATAAATATCTTATGTTAGGATATTTAAAGTTAATGATGTTAGTTGCATTTGTTGACCAAAATAAATATCTAATAAAGTTGTTTTTAAGATATTTGTCAAAGTTGACAAATGAACTTGAAATGAAATTGAAATTAATTTTACTTTTTTTGTATTTGGTATTTTCGGCCAAGGCATTAATTGAACAAGTATAAATTGATTTTCATTTTCATTTAACACTTAACCTAATACACATTTCACAAAAGAAAAACTCCATTGAAGAAAGCTTAAAGAACTTTGAGAAAGAAAGAAAAATCCAAGAAAGCTTGATTTTAGTAAGTTTTCTCCAACTTACTATTAGTAGGAAATTGTTCCTTAGGATCTAGGCTTTCATATTTGATATCCTTAGGTTATTTCTTCTTTGTTCTTTGTGGTTTTTGTTGATGGAAAACTTTGGTGAAATGAAATTGTAAAGCATGTATGATGAAGAAAGGATATGACTATTGTAGTTATATGTAATCTTTTAAGGTTTATGAAACCATGTTGCTATTCTAGAGTTGTTGACCCACTCTTAAATGACCTAGATTTGATCTTGAGTTGTTTCATTGTGTTGAGACTTGAATTGGATGAAAGATTGATGATTGAAACATTTGATTTAATGTAATTAGCCTAATTTGTCCAATTTGTGGAAATTGAAAAATTAGGGTTTCTAACTAATTCCAAATTTGGGGGTTTTCATATATGTTGAGCATTTGGGGTGTATATGATGCATGCAAAGTTTAATGTTGATTGGATTTCATTAAGATGAGTTTTGAGACATGAAATGACCAAATGGTCAATATGGCCCCCAAATGAGGCTCTCGGCCAAGATATGCAAATTAGGGGATTTTGTGTCTTTGGTGTTTTGATGTTTTGAACATGCTAAGTTCATCTTAGAAATGATTTAGAATCATTCAAAATTGATTGGATCAATTTCGGACTAAAATGGACAAAATACCATATAAGGGTAATTTGGTAATTTCACTTGAATTTGATTCATTTGAATTTTATTTCATTATTTGATTATTGGGTAATTAAATAAATGTGTTTATTTATTTAATCCAAGAAAAAGTTTTGAAATCTGAAAATAGGATTTTCACCGCTTCCGCTGCGTTACCGGATTCACCCCCTAAATAACCCCTTCAGATATATGATATTTAATCCAATTTATTATTTGCACATGCATGTGAAATTAATTTTATTAACTTCGGATTGTTTGACAATAGGAAAATCCCCGTTAAAAAGGCATTATAGTAACTCGTATTAGGAATACTTGTTTCTTGATCAGCCTTATCAGTACGTATATGAATGATTCTTGATGTTGTAGTTATATTGTGCCAAAGCTGTGCAGTTATGACTGATGGTAGTTCATTTGCGTCGGTAGAACTTATATGATAAGAGACAAATTCAAGTGAAAGTGGAAATCCTGAACGTGCCAAAGCTGTCAGGACTACATCGGTAACTTAAGTTTGTCACTGACAAGTGAAGCCTTGATACGCTTCCTGTGAACATGCCAAAGCTGTCACAACGAGAAACGATCAGGAAAAAAATTAAGATTCATAGTGAGTGTGATTGACAATGAGTTGTCTACCTGTGAATATACGTAGGCGAGAAAAGCTGTGAGTCGAAATATATTCATGGGGTCCACTTCCCATTATGGAATTTGATTTAATTATTGAATTCTCGTTTTCCGTTGGGGATTACGATATTACGTAAAGTAGTGGGAGGCACTGCTGGGTTAAAAATCCATAACTAATGCAGTGAGTGATATTATGAAAATTACCGCTTATGTTTTCCTTATTCTATATTGTTGATAGAATTAAACTTTTAATTCACTGCATGTATATTTTCTATATGTTTTATGACTTCACTTATGGTTTCAGATTTCTAGAATAGATTCTAGATTAGAGTAGGCTTGGATATAATTAGATTAGTCTAAACCAACAGGAACTGTTGTTCCAATTTTCTTAAGTAACTGTTAGTGACTTAGTTACTAAGTCATGATAGGTAATCTAAAGAGATATCCATTTTAGGATATAATTTTCTAGAGAGAATAGTTTCTTGTGCAGTAAGAGTTGACATGAATTAGTTCATGTCTCAAGATTCTTCACTAGCATTAAGAAAACACTCTTAGGTATTTGTTTATCTAATAATGACGTTTCTTGGCTTTAGTGACTTTTAGAGGTCACGTGTCCGACAATATTTGCTAATCAATTATTTGCAATTGTTGTGAATAGTTGAAGGCAAATTATAAAGCAAAAGAAATGAGATGTGTATAGTTGTGTGTAGAGAATATCGATTCTCACAATACGACAACTATAGGTATAATGAATACCATATGATGTTATTTGTTATCTTTGAGATAGTGAGAAGAGTTTATTATTTATGGAGAATATAATCTGCAACCATTATGATCAGATTAGTTTTGAGTCTAATTATGATGTTAGATGGTCTACGTCATAAAGAGTCAGAAAAATACAGTAGAAGAGTCACAGATGATTCTACTGTGTGAGTGGAATTAGTTACAACTTATGAAGTATTGACTTATGAAGTTTCATAGTGACCTTATAGATTAGAAGTTTTGATATTAGTGTTGTGCTTGCGGTTGTCTATATAGTATTTTGGATTTGATCCCTAAATACATAGACAACTCAGTAGTGGTAGCACAATGTTCATGTCGCATCGGAATCATATTGATGTATAACTTAGATTCTACAAAATATGAATGATGTTGGCTAAGGGAAATGATTGAAATGATTGGGTTTTTTGGACAAACATAATATTTTATAGCGGACCTACTCGATATTGTTATGGTTAGTGCTCTGAGCGCCAATTTTATTATGTATTTCCTTGTAAATACTAATGTAACATTTTATTATGAATAAAATAAACAGTTTCTTTTATATAACATCCTCTTTTATATGGTAAAGATGTAACAGACCTTAGAATGATTAGTTATGATATTGTTGCAAAAGCGTCGCAACTGACATTGAGTTGTATCATGATGTTGTCATTCTTAGACAGTTCCTGGTCAAGGTTTACACTACTTGGTCAGTAAAGTATGCCTGTTGAGACTGATACATGTCGTATATTGGAATCTTGGATTCCGATGGTTTCTCAATGAACCATGAGTCTTGGAGACTCGTATAGATGTGTAGGCGTTTATAGTGGATAAACACTGAACGACTCACCAAATATTCTTAATGGATGGTACACCAATGTCAATAAGAATCTTCTCGGGTTGAGTGAGCATAGTGATTCTTTGATTTGAGATACCACTGTGGATATATGAGTTATCCTCCACACTTAAATGGCAGTCACGTCACCGATATATTTAGATCAGACCTCCGCATGTTCGTTGGGTGCGGACTGATGCTCAGGATATCCTGTGTGTATCAAGAAAGGATTCGTCAGTTCTGTGTATAGAGCATAGGTATTCAATATGGAATTAGCAATCTGTTAAATCCATGGGCCTGTGGTACACTGTAGAAATCAGTTCTAAGTGTTATTAAGGGATTGCTAATAGAAACATCGACGTGATTATATCTATAGAGATTTGACGTTTATATCTATATCTTTGGAATAATCCAGATACCTATGATGGAGGAATTATACGTATGCAGTGACCTCGACCTGTATGGTTCAGAGAGTTTATCTGTGTTCGTCATAATTTACAGGTGAGTGAATTATGGATACGAAATTTATTTCGTGACGGATATGCCTGAACTTAGAGAGTCTCACTAATGAAATATACTCGTAGAGCACTAGGGCAACTTTTATGAATAATACTGATTAATTATAACTCGTTTAACGGTTAAACAAACAATACATGCAATCGGGACCTAATCATCATTTCCAAATTAATGTGTATGTGTATTTGTATTTAATATTTGATATTATTAAATACACATGAATTAAATATCAAATTTTGATATTTGACATATATCATTAATATATGTATTTAAGATATTTAATGTAAATATAATACATATAGTTAAGATATTTATATTTATTATTTAATTATTTAATTGTTAAATAATTAAATTAATTAATATAACAAATATCTTAAATAATGATTTTTGCTTTTTAATGGCTTGCTTTTCAAAGATAAATGATAACTTTATTAAAATAAAATGTGTTCCAATTAAAATCAAACAAAATTGAAATAATTGTTATTTATTTTTTGTTGATGTAATTTGGCTAAAGGAAAAATAAAAATACAAAAGTGTTTTGTTTTTCATTTTTTCTAACATACACAAGTTACAGAATAATTTACAAAGTGAGTTGAGAGAGTTTTGAAGGAAAACAAAGGAAAAACAAAGCAAAAGTTAATTTATATGGTTGAATCTCTATTTTTCTTATCTTCAATTGTGTTGCTAAGATTGAATCTCTACTCTTTTAGTTTGTAATTTATATGGTTGTAATCTTGTTTGAAAGATGAGCATGTATATTAATTAAAGATTGAATGAAATTATTCATTTAGTAATCTTTAAGCCATTTGATGGTGTAGTTGCCATTCTAGAGTTGCTTAGCCATTCATAATTAACCTAAAATTGTTCTTGTATGGGATATGCCCTATACCCAACTTGTGGATGGGCAATATGTACATGTATTTGTAATATTTTCATTAATTAATAAAATGGCAATCTTTATTATACGTGTTTTACATAACTTATATGAATCATCAACACTGTAATAAAGCCCTTGGAGTAATAAGACGATGACTTCCACGCATTATGAGAATCATTACTCTTAAATGTTCATAGTCATAGTTTTGTGAATAATCTGGGCGTTCACAAAGCAGAGAGACTGGAATGATGATATGATCCGCCCTTAAGTGGGGTAGCCGATCTCATAGGCTACTAGCGGAGATCTGTCCGCTTGGTGTATCACATGGATGCATGAGTTGCTCGTGTCCATCGTACTGACCGTCGAAAGTTTTCATATGGAGTGTTTATCCCATGTGTCTGTGAGAACTTTCATGTATCGATTATATGACTAGTCCTTACACTTGAGGTCTTTACAATATTATGTGTTGATCATATAACTTTGACATTCTCCTTCCCCGATTCAAAAGATCCGGTCATAAGGGTATGATTGGGTCATTTGTTGAAACACATGAAGTTTGTAAAGATACAACAGAGAATCGCTACTCTCTCGGATAATATTTTCTTATAAAAGTAGTATTCCAGTTCACGGGTTGATATGTGTGATCAGTGCTTGAGACTGTGGCCACAGCGGAAGAATCATGTGAGATTCTTGGGTTAGCACGATTCATGACACTATCAACATCATACCTTTGACCATATGGGTAGACACTTTCCGTACCCTAAGTCAATAGGTGGGGAAACAGTGAGGCGATGGACCGTATCATATGTAAATCGCATACATAATGTGTATATATATCTTTCATTCTCATTTAGGGGCCTTGGCATGTTGCTAGATGTCAACCTTGGTCATTGAAATCGAACGATCATCTGATCAGAGGATAATTTATGTTCGATTAAATTATCACGATTCATTTCATGTCCAACTTGAGGGGAACCCAAAAGGTCACACACAACAAAGTCGAAATCAATGGTTAACAGTGTACAATACAAATATAACAACATATATGATTGATGTAGGAATTTTTCATAAATGGTTCAATGTGTTTAATTATTACAGAGATCATTTATGAGGTTTCATAGTGGCTTAGGGATTGGTGAATGACGATGGGGGCACTTTGGGAATTGGAATAAAAAAATTACTATTCACGTGAATAGTAAAAAAACTTTTGTTATTTATTTTGAACTCCAATTCGGCCCAAACTCTTATTAGGGTTTTATAATCTCATTAAACTACTAAATTAAGATCCAATGGCTAAGATTAAATTAGCTTTTATCCCACATCAGATTCTTAATTAATTTTGTTGTCTTTGGAGCACTATATAAACCCAAAGAATTCTTCACAAATTTTTACACCAAATTTTTCATATCTTGGGTTTATATAAGCGAGCAACTCTAAAGTTTAAGGAGTAAGCCATTGATTTTGAGGATCCTTAAGTCTAATTGACTAGAGGAACCTCGAGTTAAAAGTTGTGAGGTATTTGCCTAGGCTAACACCAAGGGCAAAATACCCATGCACTCAAGGCGTAGTCTTGCAGTTGAGTTTTGGCTTTGGTGTGTGCATCTTTGGAGGCCACACACTTGGGTGGCTCTTTGGAACGTGGAAGAGCTTGCTGAGTTCGATAAAAGCTTGTAGATTGGAGGGAGGACTGGAGGAGTCTACAGTTCAAGTAAGTCTTTTTTTTTCTTTATTTTATTTAGAGTTCTTATGATAGTTAGCATGTTTAGGTTTATGTTCTTTGCTTTTTTTATGAGTTTTATGCTTAGAATATATAGTAACATGCCTAGGCTTGTAGAATAATAAAAAAAATGGGTCTTGGGCAAAGGGAAAGCGGCATAATAATTTTGATTTTCCGCTGCGCACTCGCGGCCGCTTCCCAACAGTGGTATCAGAGCGCCGTTTTGTTTTGATTAGTTCTCACTCGTTTGAACTCGAAATTGGGTGGTTAAAAACTCGTTGGAAAGCTAACACATTAAAACTGATATGCTTGATGATTCTATGTATGATTAGAATTGGCATGATTATTTTAGGGTGCAAGCATCTAGAGACTTTCTAAAAAATAGAGAGTGTATTGCTTATCCCTTGCCTAATTAATTATTCCGTGAGAACTTAGAGAATTATTACCTTTAAGGCTAATAAATATAAATCACTTGTTTATAATAAAATACATTATAAAAGATACAAGTGGGTTTTGACCAAATGGTTAATAAAACTTTCCAAACTAAAATTAATTTAACCAAAGGTATTACTAGAGTTAGATAATGATTTGGTGTCTTCCTTCACTCACTACCTTTTTATAGCCAAAAGGAAAAGCTGTGAAGACATCTAGATAATAATTTACTCAAAGCATACCTTAAAGCATATTTAAAGTGTTGGATTAATTTGGAGGATCTATTGTTTATTCCTGTCACCAAGGCAAAAAGAGCCTAAGAGGTAAGGGTATTTAAGAGAGTTCGCTCCACCCTCCCTCTGGGGAATTTTCAATGGAGGAATCCATTTGACAGTTATTCACTTAAACTTGTTAAAATCCTCAATAATAATTTAAATCTAAAATTTGCCTCCCATTGTAAAGTATAGACCCAAATGGCTTAAACCGTATTGGCAGGACTAGGTTTTACCAGACTGACCAATACCAATTTGTCCCTAAATCGTACTATTGTTTGACTTTTCTGAGTCATAAGACGCAGCGACCCTTAGGCGTGGTCTTATAACTTAGTGGCAAAGAATGGGTGTCCACAAGGACTAGCATAAGCTATGGCATGTTTGATTGCCCAACCCAATGATCAAGGAATTGTGATTTATATCATAAATTGGTTGGGAACCTACCAAATTATCATATTTTATAACGACCGGCCCTAGTCGGAGTTATGAAATTATGATAATTGGATCCTTGCCCATAAGAAATCCATCATATTGGGGTTGATGCGATTTGCTTAAAATTTTAAAACAATTGAGTGAGAGCAACTTCATAATATTAAAAGCCAATGTCATTATGAAACATTAATGAAAACATATTCCTAATTTTAACATTTTCTCTTAACAGGTGGGTTAAAATATTTCACAAATATCCAAATGGCAAACAGAGTATCACTTCGTTCCATCCTTGATGAGCATAAGCTCAAATAGGACAACTACAATGACTGGTTTAGAAACCTTAAAATTATCTTAAGACAAGAAAAGATTTTCTTTGTTCTTGAAAGACCATTTCCCCTTGAACCCGCAGAAGATGCTGACCAAGATACATTTGATGCTTGGAAGAAACACGTCGATGATGATGAGAAAGCAGTTTGCATAATGCTTGGCTATATGTCGGACGAACTTCAAAAAGCTCACGAAGATATGGATGCTCAAACCATCATCTTTCACTTGAAGGAGTTGTATGCAACTTTCGTTCATACCGTGAGATTCCAAGTGTCATGTGCCTTATTCCAAATAAGGTATAAGGAAGGATCTGTTAGTGGACATGTGCTTAAGATGATTGGCCACATTGAAAAATTGGCCAACCTTGGGTTCATCATGGATCAGGAGATAGGTCACGATCTAATTCTTCAGTCCTTACTAAAAGAATTCTCTAACTTTATTATGCAGTTTCATCTATCTGATAAAGAAGCTACTTTAGCATAATTACACAATCTGATAAATCAAGCAGAGAATGACTTGAAACCGAAGCTTAAAACCTTCTTCATGTTTACGGGTACGGACCTGAAGCCACGAGGCTCAAAGAAAAATAAGGGCAAGGCCAAGGCTCCAGATCACCTAAAGCCCAACGGTAAGGTGGAGAAGAAAAATGGAAAGAGGAAATGTTTCTTTTCTGGATCGAAGGGTCATTGGAAGAAAGACTGTAGATCCTTGAAAGCCAAGGAAGCTAGGGAAGCCCAAGAGGCCAAGAAGCCCAATGCTTCAGGTATGTTGTATATGATTGAACTATATTCTCAAAACTCTGAACCTTCTACTTGGGTGCTTGACACCGGTTGTGGGACTCACTTGTGTAACAATGTGCAGGGCCTGAGAAACAGTAGGAGACTCCATCATGGGGAGGTTGACTTACGCATGGGTAATGGAGCAAAACTGGCTGCATTGTGCGTGGGGACTTATTCATTAGTTTTGCCGAATGGTTTAGTTTTAGACTTAGAAGATTGTGTTTATGTACATTCTCTAGTAAAGAACATCATTTCAATTTCTTCTTTATGTAATAAAGGCTTTTCATGCCTAATAAGTTGTAATGAATGTTCTATTTATTTCAATGAAATAAAATATGGAGATGGTATTTTGAATAATGGTATCTATGTCTTACAAACTAACAAAGAATGTTCAACCTCTAATATATACAATGTTAACTCGAATAATCTCAATGAATCACTTCTATGGCACAATCGCTTAGGTCATATCAATGAAATAAGATTAACTGAGCTACATAAGGATGTGTATTTCAAATCCTTCAAATATAAACCTTATGGAACTTGTGAGTTTTGTTTACTTTGTAAAATGACCAAATTACCCTTCCAAGGTAAATGACAGCGTGCAGCGGAGACATTAGAACTCATACACTCTGATGTATGTGGACCAATGTCAGTCACCGCTAGAGGTGGATTCTCCTACTTCATTACCTTTATCGATGATCATTCGCGATATGGGTATGTGTACCTTATGCGGTACAAATCTGAAGCCTTTGAGAAATTCAAAGACTTCAAGGCTGAAGTAGAAAACCAGGTTAATGAAAGTATTAAGTCACTAAGGTCTGACCGAGGTGGTGAATACTTAAGCAACGAATTTCAAGATTACTTGAGAGAAAATGGCATTGTTTCCCAGTGGACTCCTCCGGGAACTCCACAACATAATGGGGTCTCCGAAAGGATAAATCAGACATTATTAGATATGGTCCGATCAATGATGCCAGACATGGATCTACCTCTTTCATTTTGGGGTCTTGCTTTAGAAACTGCAACACTACTACTAAACCAAGTTCCTTCCAAGACTGTTAGTCAAACACCATATGAGTTATGGTCTGGGATGTTGGACAATTATGACCCATAGCGTCACTATTTGTAAAAGACATTGTGGTTTTTGTACAAATTAACTATGTGACAATGGAAATTTCATTTTATCATTTTGTAATTAGATTACTTGAATAAATAAATGATAAAAGTCCTTATGATTAGTTCCAGATTATAAGATATGAGACAATATCAATCCACAAAGGTTTAATCATTAAATATCCCTAGTCGTAGTATTATCGAGACTGGACATCAATAATGCATAATAGACTAGTATTGCACTTGTGCGTGTTATGGAAGCGTAACAACATAGTTTTCATATATTTAAGTATTGGAATACTTATGCAAGTGTGATAGGAGGTTGTGTTTACCGATGGTATGGAAACAGCTTCGCTCTGGATAGACCCCGCGGAGTCCCATTGGTAGTATGACTATGTGTCTATGGGAATCCGTTTTAGGGTAGGTGTATTTGGTCTTAACCTGAGACTTGCATCGCTAGTACTTGCGACAATAAATACGCTTTGGTTTTGGTCGTCCGGGACTTTAACAGGTTATGTGTATGCCTCTTCTGGGTTTATTGAGAATCGTAGTGTATAGGGTGTGATGTCAAGACGGAAGTATCACTTCAGTCATATGGAGATGATGATCACGCAGGGATACAGAACCAGTTCTCTATTATGTTGCAACTATCGGGATAATATGATAAGGTCATGATTATCCGATTATAGAGACTAGGTGCTTGTGATCCGATATATGCTTCGTACGGGGCAGACACTATTCCAGCCCCAGACCTTGCATGTGACATCAGATACTGGATCACAATACGCAATACTACGTATACTACGCCTGTTATAGATTATTTATTCCTTTAAGAATATTTCTGGAGAATTGGGTATGCACGGCGCTTTGCTAGAACCCAACCATGTCTCGTAAATCGGTAAAAATATAGTACGAGGTATGCACATGTTTGGATAGTCGGACGACCGGATTTACTGCCAACATATCCATGGATCTCATGGGTCACTTCCCGAAGATTCACCGATGACGTATGACTCACACAGAATTAATCTGGGATTAATTATAAGAGAGAGAAAATTAATCTGGGATTAATTACGGTAAGAATTTATCTGGGATAAAATTCAACTAGAAGAGTGAGAACGATTAATTCAGAATTAATCGATTAAAAAATATATTCGATATATTAAAAGAAATTAGATTTCATAACGGAATTAAAATTGGATTTTAATTCGGGCAAACGAATTAATTTAGAATTAATTCGCGAGCGACTTTAATATTAATTTTGCTAGGCATAATTATTTAATTAAATTTGATTTAATTACGTCGCAACGGAAAATTCGTTAATTTGGAATTAACGAACCCGAGCCCGGAATGTGTTTTCGGGCCCACTCGGATTTTGAATCAAGTGGGGCCCACAATTCACATCACAAGTCACATCACCTAGTCACTTTGATCAACTTTTTGGTGATGGAATTTGGTGGGTGGTTATAGACTTGTTGAACACTCAATTTGAGAGATGATAGACATTTACCAAATATTAGATATTTGGTATATCAATTATTTTGTTTTTTGAAAATCAATATACAAGTCAATCTCATCATTCTCTACTTCTCTCTCATTCACACCCAACTCCATATTTCTCTCCCTATTTGGCTTGGCCGAATACACCAATGAGAAGAAGAAGAATTGTTGCATTTTTTCTAAGTGCTAGCACACATCAAGGATCATACTTAGGTGATAGGGAAACTTTCCCATTGAGCTTGGAATCTCAAATCACTCATATCTTGGAGCACAACCTCATCAAAGAAAGCTTGGAGACTTTCAAGGAAGGAAAATTTTTGTTATCAACACATCCTCTCTTCCGATCATTGTAAGTATTTTTCCGCTATACTTTTCTTTTGTATTCACATTATTTCATGCTTTAAATGTTCTTGGGATGATCTTAGAGACCAACAATGGTATCATGAGCCTATTTTGAGCATGAAATGAACTTAGGGTATATATACTTGAATTTGGATATTTTTGATTTGAGCATGATTTGATCAAATTGTTTGTTTGAGTATGCTTATATAATGATAACTAAGTGTTATGCATGATCAATTTGATGAAAAATTAATTGGATTAATTTTCCCAAAATTCTTAGGCTTGGCCGAATGTATATAGATCCTCGGTCATGGTGATTTTTTGTTTTTTAAATCATTGGATGTGTTTAAAATACATGGATATATTAGTTTGTGATTTAATTGGATTGAAATAAAAATTGATATAAAAAGTCCCTCCATTGTCGTGACCAAAGGAGCATGAAAATGAGTTGATTTTGTTTCAATAATGTTGGACATGTGCTGAATATAATAATGCATGATTAATTAATTAAATTGATGTTTTGGAAATGTTAATTTAAATAATTAATTAGTGCAATACACTTTAATTAATTAAATTGTGATTTTTTGGAATATTAAAATTTAATTAGTTAGGCTTAATTTGGAATTGGGCTAAAATTATTGTAATTGGGCCTAATGGGCTTGGTTGGGCCAAGTTGGTTTAGGACAATTGGATTGGATCCAAATTGGGCCTAAACCATTTCATTAAGTCCAAATATAATATATGGGCCTTTAAATAATTAATTGGGCCTAATGGGCCAAAATTATTTTTGTGGCAAATGGTGATTTCTTATTGGGCTTTGGTTGCCAAAGTCCATGCCTTGATAAATTAATTGAAAGCCCATTGGACTTTAATTAAATTGACATTGGATGTTAATTGGGCTTTGAGACCCATTAAAATTAGATTTAGAATATAAGTCATAAAGGCACATTAAAAGTGTAATTATTTAATTTGGAATTAAATAAAGAATTAGTATTGAATAAAAATTAAATCGGATTTAAAATTGTAGTTCAAGAATTCGTACTTTGAGTACTTATTCTTAAACGAGTTGGACTCGCGCAAATCAAATCGTTGTTTGAACATTGGATGATCACTTTATTCAAAGATTAATTAATTGGATTAGATTGATTGAATAACATGCTTTGTGTGAATACATGGATGTGTTGTATGAATAATGTATATCAGATGGATATTAGATGGGTGAGGGCAATTTTGGAAATTGTTGTAATAAATTTAGAATTTATTAAATTGGACCTGCGTGTCCAGCCTTTATCTCTCGATTCTTTGTAATTCTCTTCTCACCAATTCCCCTCAATGTAATGAGGTTTCTTTAATGTATTATGTAATTGGGTAGAAGTTAGAATAGTGCTAGCCGGGGAGAGGAAATGAAGTGATTTGTTCTAGGAATAATTTGTGAGATATACATCCGCAATCATTATTAATTTATTTACCGCGCCTTATTATGCTTTTAGAATGCATGCTTAAGGGTGTATGATGAGACTTAATCAAAGATAATTAATTGGTTGCCAATAACGCGAAAAACCCTCAACAAATATTAACTTTTTCCTTCCATTGAATGATTCATTCTCAAGATCCAAGATTGGCACTGGTTTGTTGGCCAAAGTCAAGACATTTGTCCATCGCGGATGTGTTTGAATCATGAAGGCTTTGTTCCATATCGTATGTCTTGCCCAAGTTGGGATTTGTTGGCCAAAGTCAATATCACTTCTTGTTCATCAACATCGATTACGAAGCTTTCCAAGGTCAATGGGTCTCGCTTAACTGGAATCATTAAGCTTGTTGAGCCAAAGCCAATGCTTAGTTGATTCAGAGGAAAAATGTTAGGAAAATATTGGATATATTGGCATATATATTGTATATATGTTTTGGACTTGGAGGTCCACCTACCGGATCTAGGAATTGGATGAGATCCAATTGATCTTAGAGATCTACCAAGTTAAATATCATACAGCTTGTTGGCTAAAGTCAAGGTTGTGTGTTATTTAACGGGATCATAGCCCACTAGGAAACTAGGTTTCCCGAGTACTCAACAGAGGGTTAGAGGCTCGCCAAAAAATAGTGGGGGGCCAGTATTGAATTTGCAATTTTTTTTCAAATACTTGGCATTACGCGCTTTCAAATTATTTCGTCAATTATATATTTATTAGTTGGACTGTACCCAAATATCGTTAATTGAATAGTTTGACTATTGCAATTAAGATAGCTGGAAAGATCGGAGTTAGAGACATTATCATAGGCGAAAATATCTTTAATGGCGCGAACTTTCCTGATTGGGATATGAACCTCAGGATTGTCCTGGGGCTGAGAGGATGCTCTATACGATAGAGAGACCCTTCGGGCCTAAGCCCGTAAATGAGCAGCCACTTGAGCTTGAGCTTTGGAAGACTCATAGCGATGACAACTCAACTGCTCAGTCCGTCATGCTCGCTGCGATAACCCCTCAATTTCGTCGCCAAAACAAGGGATTGGATCCCTATACTATGATGGCAAAATTGAAGGACCTTCACCGATCTAACCTTAGATCGTAAATGTATGAATTATATAAAAATATCTTTCGCTCTCGAATGTCAGAGGGTACATCTGTTGAGCACTATGTGTCACAGATGATTGCCGTTATTGAACAACTAGGTCAGCTAGGAATAACCTTTGAGGCTGAGACTTCTATAGATTTGATCTTGCTGTCTCTTCCTGATAGTTGGAGCGGGTTCATTATGAACTACATTATGATGAACCAAGACATACTCTTGGAGAGCTAATGGCAATGCTGTGTGAAGTAGAAAAAGAGCTGATGAAGGGAAAAATGCGCGAGGCGCACTTCGCTTCAACATCTCAGTCTCCCAAGGCTTTGCCGAAAGCATTTGGAGGTGTAAGAAGAAGAAGAAAAAGAAGGGCACGGCCAAATCGTCAAAACCTTCTGGAAGGGTAAGGACAAATCCCAAGATGTATGTCTGCAGTGCGGCAAGCAGGGTCATTGGAAGCGTGACTACCACGAGTACAAGGCACACATGAAGGAAATCAAATTGGGCAAGGCACCGGCTTCAGGTATGTTTGATATAGAAATAAACATGTCTACTTCTAGTTTTAAAAATTGGATTTTTTATTCTGGTTGTGATACTCATATATGTACTGATGTGCAGGATCTACGGATTAACAGGAGACTGGCCTCAGGAGAGATTGACCTCCGTGTTGGAAATGGGACTCGAGTCGCCGTTTTGGCCGTTGGGACTTATATTTTTGAACTGCCCTCGGGGCATGTACTTAATCTTTCAGACTGTTATTATGTACCTAGTTTGACTAGGAATATTTTATCTGTATCTTTATTGGCCCAATGTGGCTATACTTTTGTTTTTAGAAACAATGGGTGTTTTATGTATAAAAATGATATAGAGATATACAGTGCAGATATAGATAATGGTCTTTATATTTTGAATATAAATCTATCTCAAACATATAATGTAACAAAAAAAGGCTTAAATTAAGTAACAAAGATGAAACTTATATGTGGCATTGTCGTCTGGGACACATTAACAAGACTCGCATATCCACACTTTGGAAGAGTGGGTACTTGGACGGATTTGATCCAAATTCATATGACGTCTGCGAATCTTGTTTATTAGGTAAAATGCCTAAAACACCTTTTAGCGGTAAAAGTGTACGTGCTACCGAACTGTTAGCCCTCGTTCATAGTGACGTATGTGGGCCCATGTATAGCCAGGCTAAAGGTGGATATGAATACTTCGTAACCTTTACGGATGATGCATCGCGTTATGGTTATGTGTATCTTATGAGACACAAGTCGGAAACCTTTGAGAAATTCAAAGCGTTTCGACACAAAGTAAAAAATAGACCGACAAAAGTATTAAGACATTACGGTCGAACCGTGGTGGCGAATACTTAAGCAATGAGTTTCTTGATTACTTGAAAGAATATGGTATTCTTTCACAGTGGACTCCTCCCGGAACACCGCAATTAAACGGTGTGTCTGAACGGAGAAACCCAACTTTGTTAGACATGGTAAGGTCGATGATGAGTCACACAGAGCTACCTATTTCCTTCTGGGGATATGCATTGAACAATGCAATACTTATTTTGAAGAAGGTTCCGTCAAAGTCTGTTCAACAGACTCCGTATGAAATATGGACAGGAAAGAAACCGGGTTTCTCATTCCTGAAGATTTGGGGTTGCTAGGCATACGTCAAACGTTTGGAAGGTACCAAACTAGAACCCAAATCGGATAAATGCCTATTTGTAGGATATCCTAGGGAAACCAAAGGATATTAATTCGATCACCCACAAGAGTATAAAGTATTTGTTGCTCTACATTCAATTTTCCTTGAGAAGGAATTCCTAAATGCAGTGGTAAGTGGGAGGAAAGTAGAACTCGATGAAAATCGGAATGATACTGTTCCTGGCACAGAATCCTTAACGGAACATGAACAGTTCATCAGGGATGAGACTGTACCACAATCTTCAAATACACAAGAATCGCGTAGATCGGAGAGAGTCAGAAAACAACCTGAGAGGTATGGGTTTCTGATCTCAACTCATGTGGATATTAATCTTATTGAGGAAGATGAACCAGCTACGTATGAGGAAGCGATACAAGGTATCGACTCCGGTTTATGGCAAGATGCCATGAAGTCTGAAATGGATTCCATGTACACCAACCAAGTTTGGACACTGGTTTATGCACCAGAAGGCGTAAAGCCTATTGGTTGCAAATGGGTCTTCAAGAAGAAGACTGACATGGATGGCAACATACAAACATACAAAGCTAGGCTTGTAGCGAAGGGGTATCGTCAACGACATGGTGTCGATTACGATGAAACTTTTTCACATGTTGCCATGATTAAATCCATTCGGATTATGCTTGTTATTTCTGCATATTTCGATTACGAGATATGACAGATGAACGTCAAAACCACTTTCCTTAACATAAACCTTTTGGAGGATGTTTATACGTAACAGCCTGACGGTTTTTTCGTACCTAAACATGCAGACAAGGTTTTCAAGTTAAATCGATCCATTTATGGATTGAAGCAAGCATCGCGTTCTTGGAACCAACCTTTTTATGAGGTCATAAAAGAATATGATTTCGTTCAAAATGAGGATGATCCTTGTGTATATAAGAAGGTTAGTGGGAGTGCACTGACATTCATTGTCCTTTATATCGATGATGTATTGCTTATAGGCAATGACATTCCCATGCTACAATCGGTGAAAGCTTGGCTTTCATTAAAATTCTCCATGAAGGATCTGTGAGAAACAGCCTTTATTCTGGGGAGAAAGATCTACCGGGATAGATCTAGAAAGCTGCTTGGACTCTCCCAGAGCACGTACATTGACAAAGTGTTGAAGATATTCAACATGGAACAGTCTAAGAGGGGACTGTTGCTAGTGTCATTTGGTGTCACTCTATCTAAGGACATGTGTCCTAAAACTCAAGATGAGAGAGACAACATAAGTTGGATCCCGTTCACCTCGGCAGTCGGATCGATCATGTATGCCATGATATGTACGCGACCTTATGTCTCGTATGCTTTAAGCATATGTAGTCGCTATCAGGCCGATCCAGGTGATGGTCACTAGATGGCGGTTAAGAATATCCTTAAGTATTTTAGATGAACTAAGGATGCTTTCTTAATCTATGGAGATGGAGAACTGGAGGTAACTGGGTTTACCGATGTAAGTTTCCAAACCGATAAAGACGACTGTAAGTCGCAATCTGGGTACATATTTTGTTTGAACAACGGAGTAGTAAGCTGGAAATCTTCCAACCAAGAGACTGTTGCCGATTTAACAACAGAAGCGGAGTATATTGCTGCAGCTGAAGCAGCAAAAGAGGCAGTTTGGATCCGTAAATTCCTAATTGGATTATGAGTAGTTCTGTTAGCAGCTGATCCTGTTCCATTGTATTGTGACAATAACAGGGCTATAGCGCATGATAAGGAACCGCGGTCTCATCAACGATCCAAGCATGTTCTTCGACGTTTCCATCTGATTCGTGAGATCATACATCGTGGCGATGTGAAGATTGAGAAGGTCGCATCAGAGGACAACATTGCAGATCCGCTGACAAAAGCTATTCCTCAGCAAAAGTTTGAGCGACATGTACATAGTTCAGGTGTAAGATGCTTGAGTGACTGGCTATAGGCCAAGTGGGAGATTGTTGGACAATTATGACCCATAGCATCACTATTTGTAAAAGACATTATGGTTTTTGTACAAACTAACAATGTGACAATGAAAATTGCATTTTACCATTTTGTAATTAGATTACTTGAATAAATAAATGATAAAAGTTCATATGATTAGTTCCGGATTATAAGATATGAGACAATATCAATCAACAAAGGTTTAATCATTAAATATCCCTAGTCGTAGTATTATCGAGACAGGACATCGATAAGGCAGAATAGACTAATATTGCACTTGTGCGTGTTATGGAAGCGTAACAGCATAGTTTTCATATATTTAAGTATTAGATACTTATGCAAGTGTGATAGGAGGTTGTGTTTACCGATGGTACGGAAACAGCTTCGCTCTGGATAGACCCCGCGGAGTCCCATTGGTAGTATGACTATGTGTCTATGGGAATCCGCTTTAGGGTAGGTGTATTTGGTCTTAACATGAGACTTGCATCGCTAGTACTTGCGACAATCAATACGCTTTGGTTTTGGTCGTCCGGGACTTTAACAGGTTATGTGTACGCCTCTTATGGGTTTATTGAGAATCGTAGTGTATTGGGTGTGATGGCATGACGGAAGTATCACTTCAGTCATATGGAGATGATGATCACACAGGGATACATAACCGGTTCTCTATTATGTTATAACTATCGGGATAATATGACAAGGTCATGATTATCCGATTATAGAGACTAGCTGCTTGTGATCTGATATATGCTTCGTACGGGGCAGACATTATTCCAGCCCCAGGCCTTACATGTGACATCAGATACTGGATCGCAATACGCAATACTACGTATACTACGCCTGTTATAGATTATATATTCCTTTAAGAATATTTCTGGAGAATTGGGTAGGCACGGCGCTTTGCTAGAAGCCAACCATGTCTCGTAAATCGGTAAAAATGTAGTACGAGGTACGCATGTGCTCAACTGTCTGATGGTTCTTTCAATTTCTGGGTCGAGCGGTCGGAGTTTAAAGCTTCTGGTTCGTCTCATGTAGTATCTGAGAACCTGAAACACAAGAAAACAAAAACAATAAGTAAAAAGAAATTAGATACAAGTAAAGGTATCTAACCTCAAAATTAATAATGAAAGATAAATAAGTCCCCGGCAATGGCGCCAAAAACTTGATCGGTGCGTAATCACACGTGTATAATGCAAGCACACGTATCGTTTAGTATTATAAAAAGTATCGATCCCACAAATAATACCTAATCTATTATTTTATGAGGTCAAATGATTACTACTATCTAACAGGTTGATTGATTGATTTGAAATGGTGATGATTTTGAATTTAAAAACAAGTAAATAAATTGCGCGAAAGTAGGTTTAAGAAAATTCAATATTAGGAACTATCTAGGGTTGTGAATCTTCCAAATCATTTTAAAGATGGAGTGGTTATTTCATGTTTGTGTAATATATCGGTTTACTAACCTGGAACACTAAATTATGCGAAATCCTCTGTCGATGGTCAGACGCAAATACCCAGTATAACCCAATTGAACCATATATCTATGTCAACCAAATTACCTGGATTCATTAAGTTTAAGTTCCAATTATGGCTACCCCCGCCCGACATGTATATGTCTATCCTGTAAGGAAATATATTAAAGGGTTATCTATCCTCAAGGAAAATCGTGGGCTATTAAGTCTAAGGCTGAAACCTAAAATTCCTAGTCAAGTTTATTTTAGATTTACCAGATCAATCTTATTAGTGGCTAATTAACAAGACGAATTAAGCTTAAGAGTTAATAAGTAAACCTTTAAATTACCCAAACTATAAATAACCTCTTAAACCGGTGATATTAGAATTCATCACAACCCCAAATAACTAACTTAGTTACGACACATAACTAGGGCTAGTAAAAACTTAAATAAAATAAAAGACATAAAGTAAATGCTGAAAAGTAAATTGCTGAAAAGTAAATGACGAAAGTAAATGCTGAAATTAAATACTGAAAATTAAATGCTGAAAAGTAAATGCTGAAAGTAAATTACTGAAAAGTAAATGCTGAAAGTAAATTGCTGAAGTAAAATTGCTGAAAAGTAAATGCTGAAAGTAAATTGCTGAAAAGTAAATAAAGTAAAAGTACAATAAAAGAAAATGCTGAGGTAAAATGATCCACTTTTATTACTTTTATTTTAGATATCTCCCTTAATATAATATATTAATTTTGCATGATAATTACCAACCAGCCATATAGGCTGTATCCAGATTAAGTCAAATTAATAATTAATTACAACCGACCAATCAGGCGGTATCCAGTTTAGTCAGGTAAACCAATTTAATAATTACCACACCAACCGACCAATATGGCAATATCCTCGTTAAGTCAGGTTTTAACTAGTTATATATTATAATTAAGGGAGATTAATCTAAATATAGTAATAAAAGTTTTACCTTTTACCCCAGCAAAGGAGAGTTACCTCCTCATTACTGAAAAGTAACAACTGAAAATTAAAGAAAGAAAAGTACTGTGCGTAAAAGTAAATTGCGGAAAGTAAAAACTGAAAAGTAAAGAAAAGAAAGTGCGAAAGCGGAAATTAATTACTGAAAGCTGTAAATAATAAACAAGATACAATCTTCTTAGTATTCTTAAGGAATTCCTTAGAAGAAAGTATGAATTTACAAATTAAATGGCTTGGTATTTATAGGCAAAATTTTGCCTCCATCAAATCATCCACCAAATCCATTATTATTGCTCTACCAAATCTATTATTAATTGCTCCACTAATTGGTTATCATGTTTGGTGGTGATTTTATAATTTGTATTATTTATTTATTAATTTAGTTTTTGCTTTGAAAATGACTTTAATAATTACACACAACACACTTCTGGATAGTTCATCCATTTCGGGCATGAAATCTTCAGAATTCGAAATTATTTTGTCTTTAAAGTTGTAGATCGTTGGGTCTTATTTAATCTGGAACTTGAATCAGCTCAATCCGATATCGGAGTAAAATGTGTGTGCCCAAAATACGACAGATGCGCAAAATTGGAATTTCCAAAACTGCACTTCGTTAAAACGCCCTTTCAAGTTTCCAATCTCCAAACTTAATATGTCAAGTCCAATTTTTGCCCTTATTTGACCCACATTTAGTCCTAAATGATTTCATTGTGTCCCAATATTATTTTATCTGCAAAATAAACTAAAACACATCAAAACATTCATCAAACCCGAGAAACTAAACAAAATATTAAGTAAAAGGGGCGGTAAATATTGATATATTTTCCGCTCATCAACCCCCAAACCTAACATTTTGCTAGTCCTCGAGCAAAACAACAAAATAAAATACAAGAAACAATTAAATTTAAACTAAGCCACTTTCGTAGGGATCACGGTTGCATTTAACATATGCAACAAGCCTTTAAACCCATAGATGTCCCTAGTGGACGAATTATAGTCTCGTGAGGGCTTACAACAACGACACCCACAAACGTTTTACAAAAGTAAAAATATAATAAAACTAATGCACACAAAAGTAAAAAGACAAGAGAAAAGAGAATAAAGAAGTTAGTGACTAATTAAGTGAAATTTCTACTCCAAGTTACTAGTTGTTTTCTTTCTTTCTAATTACTGAATAAGTATTCTCCGATATATTTACCATTCTCCATATGCACAGCCGAAAAAATATTAATCAACTCATTTTTGCCCACAACAGTCACAAGTGCAGTTGATAAGAGAGTAATATTTTGTCCTAAAGTTTTATCAGAATTCACACCTTTTTGCAGAAATGGATAATTTTTCTGAATTTTTCTTTTGATTTTTGATTTTTTTATTTATTTATATACAATATCTTCCATCTATGTAGCGAGTGTTGGGTCGGTGGCTCCCAAACTAGTTGGCTTTAGGGCACCAGGTGTTAAGACACCCCTACGGACTTAATTACTCAGACTTCAGATATATATATTTTTGCAACATCCTTGATCCATGTAGCGAGCTTGGGTCGGTGGCTCCCAAACCAGTTGGCTTTAGGGCACTAGGTGTTAAAACACCCTTACAGACTTAATAACTCAGATCTCAGACGTTTTTTTTTTTACTCCATCACTTTTGAGATGTTTTCTCCATTAAACTAGAGCACTAAATATTATAAACTTTTCAATTACAACTCATGTCTGTATGTTACTAGCATGTGGATGTTAACACCTGCCAACTGAGCATATGAAGATCCATTTTAGTCAGTATTATGGAGAATTCACAAATTAAATATTCAAAAGGAAATAAACAAAAATTAACTTGTTCCGAATTAGTTTTGAGATACGTCTCAGGAGTGGAAACTCCTTACTCAGCTATCTCTTACCAATTTCACCTTTTTAGTCAAAATAAAAAACAAAAACGCAAAATATTTTTGTAATTTTTGAAAAATTTTCAATTTTTTTGTATTTTTCCGAAAAATTTTGGACTAAAGATAAAAACACACACAACTAAAAACAAGTTACTAATCAACTAATTTCCTCCCCCAAACCTAAATGAGACATTGTCCCCAATGTCTTAAACAGTAGAAGAAGAGTTTAGAAGATAGTACCTGGTTAACTGAAATTCTACACGAAAAGTTAAAGGTTAAGATCCAGATTAATCCGACGCATCTTACCATGATCGTCCTCGGACCAATTTATCTTTGAAAGGATAGGGTCAATTTGTGGTTCATAGGCTAAGATTTGGTCAATTAGATCTGGAGCAATTCTGGCAGTAAAGATGAGTTCTTTTAAAGGTTTTGACACGAACCCATTTCTCCGAGCATCATCAAGAAACACACAAAGAAAATCATAAAATCCTTCAACGTTGTACAGTCCAAGTGGTTTCTGGTGTATGTTCAGGTTCGCCCAAGATAATACTGTAAAATTTCCTCCAATGTACCCAAGCCACCTGACAAAGCAATAAAAGCATCAGCGCAGTTAATCATTTATACCAGTCATTCAGACATACCTGGAATGATTAGTTCCTCTCCGTTTGATGGTCCAATATGATTTGCCTCTGCCAAGGGTTTTGGGATGATTCCCAAAACGTGACTGCCTCATTCATGTACGGCCTTTGAAATGATCCCCATTAGTCCAAGATTGCCACCACCATATACTAATTGCATATTCCTTGCAGCTAAGACTCGACCCAATTCCTGTGCTGCTTCTACGTATTGTGGCTTAACACCAACACTAGTACCGTAAAACACACATATGTTTTCAACTCGTCTTTTTGAAGTGGCTTCCATGTTTTACTCTGGATGTCTTCAAAAGTGCAATGATGAGTTGAATTTATAAAACCTGAAAAGGGTGAGTAATAATAGCACAAGTAACTTCCAAAGGACGATTAGTTAAACAGTAAAATAAATCGTGATAGTCAAAAAGGTCTGGATCCTTTCGGAGAAAATAAAAGAAAACAACAAAATAAATCACAATTATTAGGAAAAGACAAAGAGATATAATATTTACAATAATGGTAGCGGCTTGATTGACGTCTATGCGTCATGGACAAGCTTCCCATCCAATTTTCTTATAAATTGGCAAACATGGTCTTTTTAAGTCAATTCCCGAGACTTAAATGTTGTCTTTCTTTTTGGAATTGTGCATATAACACACGAATTTCGTGATACACATATCCACTGGGATGCGTCTCAAGAGTTTTAGATATATCATCCAATGACTTCTTACTCAAGCCATTCCTAATGAAATTAATCTTATATTCGCGGTTATCAGATACCATGCCTAAAGAACGACAACGAGTATCACAAAACATACGAGCACATTTATAACAAACACACATTCTTTTGGCTCTTCTCTTTTTAGCAAAGGTGCTCCTTCCTAAACCAGACAGATGTGAAATAAAAGAGTCAGAAGACTCACCTGCCAATCGGACCCGTGCTTTAATAATCCAATCAGTAGGAATACCTTTGATCATCAGTAGTCTCATCCGTTCCAAACGAGCTTTGTAAACTTTCATCAGAGATTTTTGAGGGAGAGAAGGAGATTGCTTGAGAAGATTTGCGAGAACTTCTTCCATCCTGAAATGACTTAACCTGCAAAAACTAAATACATAAAATGAAATCACACCAAATTACAATATATACACAAATTGCATGGGTTGCCTCATGTTGGACAATTATGACCCATAGCATCACTATTTGTACATATCATGGTGTTGTTGTAAAAATTAACTATGTGATAAAGGAAATTGCCCTTTTATCATTTGTAATTAGATTACCAAGATGTATAAATGATAGAAGGTCCTTATGATTAGTTCCGGATTGAGATGATATGAGACAATATCAATCCACGAAGGTTTAATCATTAAATATCCCTAGTCATAGTATTATCATGATTGGACATCGATAATGCGGAATAGACTAGTATTACACTTGTGCGCGTTGTGGGAGCATAACGGCATAATTCTCATATATTTGGGAATAGGATACTCATGCAAGTGTAATAGGAGGTTGTGTTTACCGATGGTACGGGAACAGCTTCGCTCTGGATAGACCCCTCGAAATCCATTGGTAGTATGACTATGTGTCTATGGAAGTCCGAATCAGGGTAGGTGTATTTGGTCTTAACCTGAGACTTGCACCGCTAATACTTGCGACAATCAATATACTTTGGTTTTGGTCATCCAGGCTTTAACAGGTTCTGTGTACGCCTCTTTTGGGTATATTGAGAATCGTAGTGTATTGGGTGTGATGTCGAGATGGAAGTATCACTCCAGTCATAGTGGAGATGATTATCACGTAGGATACGGAACTGGTGCTCTTTTGTACTGCAGTCATCGGGTTAATATGACTAGGTCATGATTATCCGATAATAGATACTAGTTACCAGAGATCTGATATATGCTTCATACGGGGCAGACACAATTCCAGCCCAAGGCCTAGCACGTGACATCCGATGCTGGATCGTAATACGCCATACTACGTATACTACGCCTGATATATATCACATATTCCAGTAAAAATATTTCTGGAGAATTGGGAAGGCACGGTGCTTTGCTAGAAGCCAACCATGTCTTGTAAATCGATAAAAACGTAGTACTAGGTACGTACTTATTCGGATAGTCCGACGACCGGATTACTGCCAACATATCCGGGGATCTCATGGGTCGCTTCCCGAAGATTCACCGATGACGTATGACTCGCACTTTATTAATCTGGGATTAATTATTAGAGAGAGAAAATTAATCTAGGATCAATTACAGAGATATTTTATCTGGGATAAAATTATTGGACAATTATGACCCATAGCGTCACTATTTGTACAGATCATGGTGTTGTTGTACAAATTAACTATGTGACAAAGGAGATTGCAGTCTTATTATTTGTGATTAGATCACCAAGATGTATAAATGATAGGAGGTCCTTATGATTTGTTCCTGGATTGAGAATGATATGAGATAGTGTCAATCCACGAAGGATAAATCATTAAATATCCCTAGTCAGAGTATTATCGATATTGGACATCGATAAATGTGTAAAAGACTAGTATTACACTTGTGCGCGTTGTGAGGGCACAAACGACATAGTTCTCATATATTTGGGTATAGGATACTCATGCAAGTGTAATAAGAGGTTGTGTTTACCGATGGTACGAGAAACAGTTTTGCTCTGGATAGACCCCCTCGGAATTCCATTGGTAGTATGACTATGTGCCTATGGAAATCCGAAATCAGGGTAGGTGTTTTTGGTCTTAACCTGAGACTTGCACCGCTAATACTTACGACAATCAATATACTTTGCTTTTGGTCGTCAAGGGCTTTAACAGGTTTTGTGTACGCCTCTGCTGGGTATATTGAGAATCGTAGTGTGTTGGGTGTGATGTCAAGTTGGAAGTATCACTCTAGACATATGGAGATGATGATCGCGTAAGGATACATAATTGGTTCTCTAAAGTATTGCAACCATCAGGATAATATGACTTGGCCATGATTATCCGATAATAAAGAGACTAGTTGCTCATAATCCGATATATGCTTCGTACGGGGTAGACACTGTACCAGCCCCAGGCCTTGCATGTGATCATCCAATACTGGATCGAAATACGCAATACTACGTATACTACGCCTGATATAGATCCTTATATTCCTGTAAGGATATTTCTTGAGAATTGGGTAGGCATGGCGCTTTGCTAGAAGCCAACCTTGTCTTGTAAATCGGTACAAGCGTAGAACTAGGTACTTATGTGTTCGGATAATCCGACGACCGAATTTACTGCCAACATATCCGGGATCTCATGGGTCGCTTCCCGAAGATTCACCGAAGACGTATGACTCGCACATTAATTAATCTGGGATTAATTTATGAGAGAGAAAATCTATCTGGGATTAATTGCAGAGATATTTTATCTGGGATAAAATATCAATTAAAGAGAGATAACGATTAATTTGGAATTAATCGATAAATAATATATTCGATATATTATACGAAATTGGATTTCGACGAGAATTAAAATTAGATTTTAATTCGGGCGAATGAGTTAATTTAGAATTAAATTGTTAACGACGTGAATAGTAATTATGCTAGGCATGATTATTTAATTAAATTAGATTTAATTACGTCGTAATGGAAATTCGTTAATTTAGAATTAGCGAACCCGAGCCCGAGATTGTTTGCGAGCGCATTTGCATTTCGAATTCGAGTGCGGCACGCAAGTCAAATCAAGCGTCAAATCGCTAGTCGCTTCTAGCTTCACATCATTCTTCAATCAAGTGATAGATATCTTTCAATTTGAGTGATTGACGCCAGTCACTATTCACTGATTGATGGGAAGTGATGTGTGTGGTTGATAGAAAGCATTTATTGTTTGACTTTTTGGAAAAGGATTTTGGTATATGTTTTATTTGTTTTTGGAAAACAAATATCAAATACAGAAATCTCTCTCTCTCTTCCATTTTTCATCTCCTCATTCACGCCCATTTGGGCATTTCTTCACTAGTTTTCTGCTGGGCAAAACTGAGAAGATGGGAAGCAAGTGTGATGGTTTTTGTGGCAAAAACATCGAGAGCTAGCACTCCGAGAGACATGCGAAGGTGATAGGGAAGTCCACCCATGAGCTTGGAATCATCTCACAAGCTTGGAGCTTTCATGGAGGAGATGAAGGCCGAATTTGAGGACTGCCCAGCAGCTCACTGCCGAGAGGTCCAGAGGGCAGAAAATATTTTTTTTTTCGTGCCGCATCGCTCAACCGATCGATGTGAGTATTCCGAAACTCCCTCGTTGTATTCGCACATGTATTTTATGCTTGATATCGATCCTCGGGACCGTAGAACTCCAACAATGGTATCAGAGCGGAGTAAAAGCATGAAATATGATTTAGGGCTTAAAATTTGGGTAAAATTTTTTGAGCATGATTTAATTAAATTGGATGTTTGAGTATGCTTAAACATGTTTATTGAGGATTGATTGGATCAATTTGATGAAATTGTGATTGGAACATTTTTCCCCAATTTATTTTGCTTGCCGAGAGGTGTAGATGCCCTAATTCTCTTGGTATTTTTGTTTTTTATCATTGGATGACTTGAAACGATTGAGATGTTGATTTAATGTTAATTTGGATTTAATTGGATTGAATTCGAATTGACATAAAAATTAGTCCCTATTGCCGAGAGCTATTAAGCATGTTTGGGTTTGATTTTTTGTTAAATTGTGTTGGACATGATTTAATGTTAATGAGCATGATTAATTAGGCTAATTGGTGTTTTGGAAATGTTAATTGGGTAATTAATTATGCTATACACTTTAGTAATTAAATTGCGAATTTGGAATTTTTGTAATTTAATTATGTTGGCCTATTTTGTTAATTGGGCTTGAATGTTGTAAATGGGCTATTGGGCTTGGTTGTACCAAGTTAGGTTTAGGCTAAATTGGTTGGATCCAATTGGGCCCAAAACCGCTTCCATAAAGCCCAAATGCGACTAATGGACCTTTAAAGTTTAATTGGGCCTAATGGGCTAAATTGATTTATGGGCTTATGGGGTAACTCCCGATTGGACTTTGGTTATTGGGTTCGACCCGAGTTGACCAAAAGTCCACGCCTTAAAGAAATTAATTAAAAGCCCATTGGACTTTAATTAAATTGACGTTGGATGTTAATCCGACTTTAATTAAATTTGGAATTTAAGTCGTAAAGGTTTTCGTAAATATGTAGTATTTAATTTGGAATTAAAAATGGATTAGTATTAAATACAAATTGAATTGGATTTAATTTTGTAGTTTAATTTAATTCGAGAATTCGTACTTTGAGTACTTATTCGCAAAACGAGTTTGACTCGCGCAAAATCAAATCGTTGTTTGAACATTGGATGGTCATTAATTATCAGATTAATTAATTTGATTAGATTGATTGATAACATGCTTGTGTGAATACATGGTTGCGATGCATGAATAATGTATATCGGATGGATATTAGATGGGTGGGGCAATTTTAGAAATTGTTGTAATAATTTGGAATTTATTAATGGACCTGCGTGTCCAGCCTTATTACCTCCTTATTCTTTGTATTCTCTTCTCACCTATCCCCTCAATGTAAATGAGGTTTCTTTAGAAGTGTAGTGTAACGGGTAGAAGTAAATACTGTGCTAGCGGGAGAGAGAAAGGGAGAGATTTGATCTAGGATCATTGTGTAAAGTATCCATCCGCATATCATTATTATTTTTTATACGCGCTTTATTATGTGTTTAGAATGCATGTTTAAGGGTGTATGATGATGAGACCTTAACAAAATAATAAATTGGTTGCCAATTTGCACGCGAAAAACCCTCGCAAAATATTAAGCGTTTTTCCTTCCATTGAGTGATTCTTACTCAAGATCCGAGACTGGCATTGGTTTGTTGGCCAAAGTCAAGACCTTTGTCCGTCGAGGATGTGTTTGAATCACGAGAGCTTTGTTCCATATTGGTGTCTTGTCCAAGTTGTGGTTTGTTGGCCAAAGTCAAGACCACTTCTTGTCCATCGACATTGATTACGAAGCTTTCCATGGTCAATGGGTCACGCTTAACTGGGATCACTAAGTTTTTGTTGCCAAAGCCAAGGCTTAGTTGATTCAGAGGAAAAATGTTAGGCAATATATTGGATATATTGGCATATATAAGATATGTTTTTCGGACTTGGATGTCCCCCTACTGGATCTAGGAATTGGATTGGATCCAATTGATCTTAGAGATCTACCTAGTTAATTATCATACAATTTGTTGGCCAAAGTCAAGATTGTGTGATATTTAACGGGATCCTAGCCCACTAGGAAACACGGTTTCCCGAGTACTCGACAGAGGGTTAGAGGCTCGCCGAAAAATAATGGGAGGCAAGTATTAAATTTGCAATATTCGTTTAATTACTTGCCATATGCGCTCAATCAAATATCATTCGTCAAATATATTAAATGTTAGTTGGAATAATATTTAAATTGTTGTTTTAATTAAACAGTTGGACTGTATTCAAATATTAATTATAGTTGATTAATAGTTGGACTATAATAATCATTATAATAAATAGTACTAAAATCGTTGATTAAATAGTTGGACTATTAAAATCAAGATAAAATTGAAAGATTGACATTTAAAACATAATCCTAGGGAAAATATTTAAATGGTTTAATTTTCAAATTGGAATAATTTCAGGATGGTCCTGGAAACTAATAAGTTACTTTATTTGATAAAATAACATATTAGGCCTAAGCCCGGAGTTAAGCAAATAGTAGAGCATGATCTTTGGAAGATTCATGTGATGATAACTTTAATGCTTAATCCATTAAGCTTGTCGCAGTAGACTCCTTAATTTCTTAATCAGAACTAAGGATTAGATCTTAAAGTATGATAATGAAATTGAAGGATCTTCATAGATCTATTTTAGATTTTAGAAGTACATATTGCAATAGTAAACTCTTGGAGAGTTAATGACTATTCTCAAGGAGACAAGTCAAAACTTGCAATTAGGCAATAGCGCAAGGCGCACCTTACTTCGATATTCTAGAAACCCAAGGCTTGGCCAAAGGCTTCTGGAATGTGGAAAAGGGCAAAGGCAAAATCATTATAATCTTCTAGGAAGATAAAGGACATATCCCAAAATGTCTGCCTAAATTGTGGCAAACGGGATCGCGGAAGCGTGACTGCCGTTTGGACAAAGCAGACATGAAGGAATTGAAGACGGGCAAGGCTCTGCTTCAAATATGTTTGTCATAATTATGTTCACTACTACTATTGAAATTGGATTTAAATACTTAGTGTGGTACATAAATATATATTGATGTTCAGAATATGCTATGAGCAGGATACTGACTTCATTGAGATTAATCTGCGAATTGGAAACGGGACGACTGTCGCTGTTTTAAATCGTAGATACCTTTTTAGGAACTACCTTTGGGTGTGTACCTAAATTTGGAAACTGTTATAATGTAACTAGTTTGACTAGAACATTATCTCTATATCAGTGTTTAATCCGTTGCGGGTTACCTTTATATTCTAGAACACTAAAGTGTTTTATTATAAAGATGATATTGAGATAAACACATTAGATGTGAATAACAGCATTTTATATTTTGAATATAAATAAAATCTCAAACATAAACATGACAAACAAATAGCTCAAACTGATTTGATCAGAAGAAACTCAATTGTGGCATTGTTGTCTGGGACACAATTAAACAAGAATCGTATATCACACTTTTGAAGAGTGGGTACTCGGACTGATTTGATTCTATTCAAATAAAGTCTACGAATCTAGTTAATTGGGCAATGTGCCTAAAACACATTTACTTGGTAAAAGTGCAAATGCCACCGATCTGTAAGCCCTAGTTCATAGTGAAGCAAGTGGGCCCATGTCTAGCTAGGCTAGAGGTGGATATGAATATTTCGTGACCTTTACGGATGTGGCATCGCGTTATGGTTATGTGTTTCTTTTGAAACACAAATCGGAAACTTTTTCAGTTTCGACACGAAATAGACAACAGATCGGCTAAAGTATTAAACACCACGGTTAGACCATGAATGAAAATACTTAAGCAATAAGTTTCTAATATACTTGAAAGAGTATAGTATTCTTTCAATGAGGACTCCTCCCGGAACACGTCAATTTGACGGTGTGTCCGAACAGAGTAACCAAATTTTGTTGGACATGATAAGTTAATCATGAGTCGCTCTGAGCTACCATTTCCTTCAACGGATACGCATAAACAGTGCAAAACTTATTTAGAATAAGGTTCCATAAAATCTGTTTGACAGACTTCATATTAGATATGAATAGGAAAGAAACCAGGTTTCTCATTCCTGAAGATTTGGGATGCTAGGCATATGTTTGGATGATACCAAACTAAACCCAAATTGGATAAGTGCCAATTTATAGGTTATCCTAGGGATACCAAAGTATAGTACTTATACAACTCACAAGAGAACAATTTAATTGTTGCTCACCATGCGGTTTTCCTAAGAGGAATACCTATATGCAGTGGTAAGTGGGAGGATAGTAAAACTCGATGAAAATCGGAGTAATACTATTCCAGGCACCGATCTTAATGGAACACAAATAGTTCATCATCAAGGATGAAACTATACCATTAATCTTCGAATACACAAGAACCGCGTATGTCGGAGAGAGTCAGAAAACAACCTGGGGTATGGGTTTCTGATCTCACCTCATAAAGATGTCAATCTTATTGAGGTATACCAACTGACTACGTATGAGGAAGTGATACAAGGTATCGACTCCCTATTATGGCAAAGTGCCATGATCCGAAATGGATTCCATGTAAATCAACATTTGGATACTAGTTGATGTACCGCAAGACATTGTGCCTATTGGTTATATGTACCGCAAGGCATTGTGCCTATTGGTACTATATAAGTCTTCAAGGAAGACATACATGGATGGCAACATACCAACGTATAAAGCTAGGCTTTTAGCGGAAAGGTATCGTTATCAACATTGTGTTGATTACGATTCAACCTTTTACCTTTGCCACGGTAAATCCATTTGGATAATGCTTGCTAAAGCTGCATGTTTCATTTATGAAATATGTCAGCTTAACGGGAAAATCGCTTTCCTGAAAAGGAAACCTTTTGGAGGATGTTTACAACATCCTGTCGATTTTGTCGTACCATAAACTAGCAAACAAGGTTTGCAGTTATTCGATCCATGTTTGGATTGAAGCAAGCATTAGGTTCTTGAATTATCGTTTTGATGTAATCATAATGGTTTATGATTTAATTCAAAACGAAATGATTCTTGTGTATATAAGGAGGTTAGTGGGAGCGCACTGAACTGACAATAAATGTCCTATAAATAATGATAATATATTCATTTCTTGGAAATGATATTCCCATAATTACAATCGGTGAAAGCTTGGCTTTCGAGAAAACTCTCCGAAGAACTCGTACATTGAAAAATGTACGTGACCTGGTGTCTCATACGCTTTGAGCATATGGATTCACAAACAGGCCAATCCAAATGATAGTCACTGGATTAAAGTTAAGAACATCCATTAGTATCTTAGAGATCTAAGGATGTTGTCTTATTCTATGGAGATGGAAAACTTGAAGTGACTGGGATCACTACTGCAAGTTTTCTAAACCGATAAAATGACTATAAGTCGCAAAACGGTACTATAAAGTTTGAATAACGAAATAGTGAGCTGGAAATCTTCCAAGCAAGATACTGTTACCGAATAAACAACAATGCGGGTTATTGCTGCAGCTGAGGCAGCAATAGAAGCCATTTGGGTCGATAATAAATCTAATTAGATTAGATATAGTTCTGTTAGCAGCTGAGCTAGGCGTCAGCACAGGCTAAAGAATTAATGGTCTCATCAACGATCCAGATATATACTTCGATATTCATCTGATTCGTTCGAATCATACATCGTGGCGATGTGATGATCGTATAAATCGCATCAGATGATAATCATGCAAATCCGCTGACGAAAGCCTTTTCTCAGCAGTTTGAGCCAACCGTACATAGTTCGGGTGTCAGACACTCGAGTGACTGGCTATAGGCCAAGTGGGAGATTGTTGGACAATTATGACCCATAGCGTCACTATTTGTACAGATCATGGTGTTGTTGTACAAATTAACTATGTGACAAAGGAGATTGCACTCTTATCATTTGTGATTAGATCACCAAGATGTATAAATGATAGGAGGTCCTTATGATTTGTTCCTGGATTGAGAATGATATGAGACAGTATCAATCCACGAAGGATAAATCATTAAATATCCCTAGTCAGAGTATTATCGAGATTGGACATCGATAAATGCGTAAAAGACTAGTATTACACTTGTGCGCGTTGTGAGGGCACAAACGACATAGTTCTCATATATTTGGGTATAGGATACTCATGCAAGTGTAATAGGAGGTTGTGTTTTACCGATGGTACGGGAAACAGCTTCGCTCTGGATAGACCCCCTCGGAATTCCATTTGTAGTATGATATGTGTCTATGGAAGTCCAAAATCAGGGTAGGTGTATTTGGTCTTAACCTTAGACTTGCACCGCTAATACTTGCGACAATCAATATACTTTGGTTTTGGTCGTCCAAGGCTTTAACGGTTTTTGTGTACACCTCTGCTGGGTATATTGAGAATCGTAGTGTGTTGGGTGTGATGTCAAGACGGAAGTATCACTCCAGTCATATGGAGATGATGATCGCGTAGGGATACAAAACTGGTTCTCTAAGGGGTTGCAAACATCGGGATAATATGACTTGGTCATGATTATCCGATAATAAAGAGACTAGTTGCTTGTAATCCGATATATGCTTCGTACGGGGCAGACACTGTACCAGCCCCAGGCCTCGCATGTGATCATCCGATACTGGATCGAAATACGCAATACTACGTATACTACGCCTGATATAGATCATTATATTCCTGTAAGGATATTTCTGGAGAATTGGGTAGGCATGGCGCTTTGCTAGAAGCCAACCTTGTCTTGTAAATCGGTACAAACGTAGTACTAGGTACTTACGTGTTCGGATAGTCCGACGACCGAATTTACTGCCAACATATCCGGGGATCTCATGGGTCGCTTCCCGAAGATTCACCGATGACGTATGACTCGCACTTTAATTAATCTGGGATTAATTTAATGAGAGTAAATTAATCTGGGATTAATTGCAGAGATATTTTATATGGGATAAAATATCAATTAAAGAGAGATAACGATTAATTTGGAATTAATTGATAAATAATATATTCGATATATTATAGGAAATTGGATTTCGACGCGGAATTAAAATTAGATTTTAATTCGGGCGAACGAGTTAATTTAGAATTAATTCGTTAGCGACATGAATAGTAATTATGCTAGGCATGATTATTTAATTAAATTAGATTTAATTACGTCGCAACTGAAAATTCATTAATTTGGAATTAGCGAACCCGAGCCCGAGATTGTTTACGAGCGCATTCGTATTTTGAATTCGAGTGCGGCACGCAAGTCAAATCAAGCGTCAAATCGCTAGTCGCTTCTAGCGTCACATCATTCTTCAATCAAGTGATAGATGTCTTTCACTTTGAGTGATTGAAGCCAGTCACTATTCACTGATTGATGGGAAGTGATGTGTGTGGTTGATAGAAAGCATTTATTGCTTGACTTTTTGGAAAAGGATTTTGGTATATGTTTTATTTGTTTTTGGAAAAATATCAAATACACAAATCTCTCTCTCTCTCTTCCATTTTTCATCTCCTCATTCACGCCCATTGGGCATTTCTTCACTGGTTTTCTGCTGGGCAAAACTGAGAAGATGGGAAGCAAGTGTGATGGTTTTTGTGGCAAAAACATCGAGAGCTAGCACTCCGAGAGACATACGAAGGTGATAGGGAAGTCCACTCATGAGCTTGGAATCATCTCACAAAGCTTGGAGCTTTCATGGAGAAGATGAAGGCCGAATTTGAGGACTGCCCACAGCTCACTGCCGAGAGGTCCAGAGGGCAAAAAAAAAAAATTTTGTTCGTTGCCGCGTCGCTCAACTGATCGATGTGAGTATTCCGCAACTCCCTCGTTGTATTCGCACATGTATTTTATGCTTGATAATCGATCCTCGGGACCGTAGAACTCCAACAAAAATATTATTTAGAGAGAGAACGATTAATTTGGAATTAATCGATAAAATAATATATTCGATATATTATACGAAATTGGATTTCGACGCGGAATTAAAATTAGATTTTAATTTGGGCGAATGAGTTAATTTAGAATTAATTCGCTAGTGACGTGAAAGTAATTTTGCTAGGTAAAATTATTTAATTGAATTTGATTTATTTACGTCGCAATGGAAAATTCGTTAATTTGGAATTAGCGAACCCGAGCTCGGGAGTGTTTGCGGGCACACTCGCATTTCGAATTCAAGTGCGGCCCACAAGTCACATCAAGCGTCAAATCACTAGTCAATTGATTGATGTGATGTCTAGTCACTTTGAGTGATTGACAACATGTCACTATTGATTGATGTGGTGGTTGGTTGAATTAAAAGCCATTTACCATTTATTTGATTTTTGGTATTTGACTTTTGAATTAGTGTATTAGAAACACAAATCCACACAACCAACACAACATTTTTTTTTCGTCTCTCTCCTCTCCTACAACTCTCGGCCAAGGGCCATTTTTTGCTATCCAAAATCTGCAAATGCCGAGAACCAAGGAGAAGCAAAGGGAATTTTGTGGCAAAATTTCCAAGGGGCTAGCACACTTCCGGTGTCTTGCGAAGGTGATAGGGAAACTCACCCGTGGGCATGTAATGCGCACCAAGCTTGGAGCTTGAAGAACCGAAAATGGAGGACAAAAATGGAGCACAAAAATGGTGATTGCCGTGAGCTTCTTGGAGTCAAACCTTGGAGATTTTTATTGTTCCTCATCGCAAAAGCCGATCAATGTAAGTATGATTCCGCCATACCTCTTTGAGTATTCACACATGGATTTCTATGCTTGAATGATCCTTGGGACAAACCTAGAAACCCAACACCTCTCTGCGAGCGCTAAGTTTAAAGTCGTCAGCTAGACGTGACTTCTCGAACGTTAGGCTGGATATGAAAGTGTGACACTTTCTTTTTGTCACTCAAATGATTCTCCCCAGTAGTGTTTGACACGCTTGTTTTTAACCTTGAAAGTTTTGTTTGAGTCAGGATCATGTATCTCAACGGCTCTGTCTGATAAAACCTTGGTGATCACAAATGGACCTGACCACCGTGATTTTGGCTTTCATGGGAAGAATTTCGCCCTTGATTTGTTTAACAATACCTTCTGCCCTGGTTCTAGTTGTATGCACATTAACTTCTCATCATGTCTTTTCCTTGCCTTTTCCTTGTACAATTGGCATCATCAAAAGGCTGTATGTGAAATTCCTCCAATTCGTTGAGCTGGTGGAACTTTTTCTCTTCTGTTGCTTGTAGTGCAAGAATAGGCTTCTTCAGTGCGCTTTATCTTCAGGCTCCACAGCAATTGACATGCTTTAAGTTTGTCAGTAGAACTTTGCCTTTCATCAGAGTTCTGAACGGTACTATGTATCACATCAAGTCTAAAACATTCCTCCTTCTTTTCATCATCTGGGAAATTCATGGCCTTGAAAACATTAAATGTTACTTCTTGGTCCTATACCCTCATGGTTAATTCTCTTTTTTGTACATCAATAATGGTTAGACCTGTAGCCAAGAATGGTCTCCCGATGATGATTGGCACGTCTACGTCTTCCTCCATATCAAGGACAATAAAATCTGCTGGGAAAATGAATTTGTCAACCTTGACCAGCACATCCTCAACTACGCCTCTTGGAAATACGAGCGTTCTATCAGCAAGTTGTAGAGAGACTGAAGTTGGCATTGTTTCTCTAATATGTAATTTCCTGAAAATAGAAAAAGGCATCAAGTTAACACTCGCACCTAGATCACACAGAGCCTTACCGAAGTCATGTTCTCCTATGGTGCAAGGAACAGTGAAACTGCCAGGATCTTTCAACTTTGGAGGAAGTTTTCTCTGAATGATGGCGCTGCATTCTTCTGATAATGCTACTGTCTCATAATCTCCCAATCTCTGCTTTAGTGAAAGAATGTCTTTCATGAATTTGGCATAGCTGGGCATTTGTTCCAACGCTTCTGCAAATGGAATGTTGATATGCAGCTTTTTGAACACCTTTAAGAATCAAGCAAACTGCTTGTCCATTGGTAGTATGACTATGTGTCTATGGAAGTCCGAATCAGGGTAGGTGTATTTGGTCTTAACATGAGACTTGCGCCGCTAATACTTGCGACAATCAATATACTTTGTTTTGGTCGTCCAGGGCTTTAAAAGGTTATGTGTACGCCTCTTCTGGGTATATTGAGAATCGTAGTGTATTGGGTGTGATTTCGAGATGGAAGTATCACTCCAGTCATAGTGGAGATGATGATCACGTAGGATACGGAACTGATGCTCTTTTGTACTGCAGTCATCGGGATAATCTGACTAGGTCATGATTATCCGATAATAGAGACTAGTTACCAGAGATCCGATATGTGCTTCGTACGGGGCAGACACAATTCCAGCCCCAGGCCTTGCACGTGACAACCGATACTGGATCGAAATAAGCAATACTACGTATACTACGCCTGATATAGATCATATATTCCTGTAAGGATATTTCTGGAGAATTGGGTAGGCATGGCGCTTTGCTAGAAGCCAACCTTGTCTTGTAAATCAGTACAAACGTAGTACTAGGTACTTACGTGTTCGGATAGTCCGACGACCGTATTTACTGCCAACATATCCGGGATCTCATGGGTCGCTTCCCGAAGATTCCCAGATGACGTATGACTCGCACTTTATTAATATGGGATTAATTAATGATGAGAGAGAGAATTAATCTGGGATTAATCACAGAGATATTTTATCTGGGATAAAATATTACTTAAAGAGAGAAAATCGATAAAATAATATTCGATATATTATACGAAATTGGATTTCGACGCGGAATTAAATTTAGAATTTAATTTGGGAGAACGAGTTAATTTGGAATTAATTCGTTAGCGACGTGAATAGTGATTTTGCTAGGCATAATTATTTAATTACGTCGCAATGGAAAATTCGTTAATTTGGAATTAGCGAACCCGAGCCCAAGAGTGTTTGCGGGCGCACTCGCATTGCGAATTAAAGTGCGGCTCACAAGTCACATCAAGCGTCAAATCATTAGTCACTTTGAGTGATGTGACAACTTGTCATTTGATTGATTCATTGATGGAAGTGGTTGTGGCTTTAATTGCCTTGACTTTTTGGAAAAACAAAATGGTATATCTTATTTGATTTTTTGAAAATCAAATAAGTGTATTAGATACACATTTTTCTCAACCACCACACAACTCTCTCTTCTTTCTTCTCTCCCTCTCATGCCCATGGGCTGTTTTCTTCTCCAATTTTCACTGCACTGCCGTGACTCAAAGAGAAGCAAGAAGGTGATTTTTGCGGCAAAAATCACCGAGTGCTAGCACACTTCCGGAGTCTTACAAAGGTGATAGGGAACCGCACTTGTGAGCATGGAATCACACAAAGCTTGGAGCTTGGAGGGATCACCATTGCCGAATTCTTGGAGGACAAAAACAGTAGCAAAATCGTGAGCTTCAAAGGGCTTAAAGAGTTTTTGTTGTTCGTCGCATCACTCAACCGCTTAATGTAAGTATTCCGCAACTTCTTTGATGTATTCGCACGTATGTTTCATTGCTTTATATGATCCTTGGGACCTTAGAGAAACTCAACAATGGTATCTTGAGCCAATATTGAGTATGAAACCTTTTAGGGTTAAAATTGGGTAAAATCAATTTGAGCATGATTTGATGAAATTGTTTGATTGAGTATGCTTAAATGATGTTTAATTGAAGTTGTGCATGATCAATTTCATGAAATATTGATTGGATCAATTTTTCCTTTTGGTTGGCTTGCCCGAATCATATGAAACCCTAAAGGTCATGGTGATTTTTGATTTTAATCATTGGATGAGTTGGAATCGTGTTGGGAATGTTGATTTAGGATTTAATTGGATTGAATTCGGAATCGATTTGAAAAACCCTAAATTGCCGAGACTTTAAAGCATGGGAAATGAGTTGATTTTTGATTAAAATGTGTTGGACATGTTTTGATGTTAATGAGCATAATAATTAGGCTAATTGATGTTTTGGAAATGTTAATTTGGGTAATTAATTATGGAATACACTTTAGATTAATTAATTGTGAAATTTTGAATTTTGTAAATTAATTTATTGGGCCTATTTTGGAAATTGGGCCTTAAAAGTTGTAATTGGGCTAATTGGGCTTGGTTGTACCAAGATGGGTTTAGGCTAAATTGATTGGATCCAATTGGGCCCAAAACCATATCCATAAAGTCCAATTATGACTAATGGACCTTTAATATTTAATTGGGCCTAATGGGCCTAAATTGGTTTCTTGGCATATAAGGGTGATTCCTTAAATGGGCTTTGGTAATTGGGTTTGACCCATGTTGACCAAAAGTCCATGCCTTAATAAATTAATTAAAAGTCCATTGGACTTTAATTAAATTAACATTGGATGTTAATCGGGCTTTGAGACCCGTAACGATTAGATTTGGAATCTAAGTCGTAAAGGTTCGTTAATAAAGTGTAATATTTAATTTGGAATTAAATAGTGAATTAGTATTAAATACATATTAAATTGGATTTAATGCTGTAGTTTAATTTAATTCAAGAATTCGTACTTTGAGTACTTATTCGCAAAATGAGTTTGACTCGAGCAAAATCAAATCGTTCTTTGAACATTGGATGGTCATTAATTATCAGATTAATTAATTGGATTAGATTGATTGATAACATGCTTGTGTGAATACATGGTTGCGATGCATGAATAATGTATATCGGATGGATATTAGATGGGTGGGGCAATTTTGGAAATTGTTGTAATAAATTTAGAATTTATTAATTGGACATGTGTGTCCAGCCTATTACCTCCTTACTCTTTGTATTTCTCTTCTCACCTATTCCCCTCAATGTAAATGAGGTTTCTTTAGAAGTGTTATGTAATCGGGTAGAAGTAATACTTGTGCTAGCGGGAGAGAGGAAATTGAGAGATTTGTTCTAGGAACAATATGTTTAAGTATCCATCCACATATCATTATTATTTATTTATATGCGCCTTATTATGTGTTTAGAATGCATTTTTAAGGGTGTATGATGATGAGACCTTAACAAAGATAATTAATTGGTTGCCAATTGCACGCGAAAAACCCTCACAAAATATTAAGCGTTTTTCCTTCCATTGAGTGATTCTTACTCAAGATCCAAGACTGGCATTGGTTTGTTGGCCAAAGTCAAGGCCTTTGTCCGTCGAGGATGTGTTTGAATCACGAAGGCTTTGTTCCATATCGGTGTCTTGTACAAGTTGTGATTTGTTGGCCAAAGTCAAGATCACTTCTTGTCCATCGACATTGATTACGAAGCTTTCCATGGTCAATGGGTTCCGCTTAACTGGGATCACTAAGTTTGTTGTGCCAAAGCCAAGGCTTAGTTGATTCAGAGGAAAAAGGTTAGGCAATATATTGGATATATTGGCATATATAAGATTTATGTTTCGGACTTGGAGGTCCACCTACTGGATCTAGGAATTGGATTGGATCCAATTGATCTTAGAGATCTACCTAGTTAATTATTATATAATTTGTTGGCCAAAGTCAAGATTGTGTGTTATTTAACGGGATCCTAGCCCATTAGGAAACAAGGTTTCCCGAGTACTCCACAGAGGGTTAGAGGCTCGCCGAAAAATAGTGGGAGGCAAGTATTAAATTTACAATATTCGTTTAGTTACTTGCCATACGCGCTCATTTCAAATATTTCGTCAAATAAATTAATATATTAGTTGGACTAATAATTAATGTTGTTTTAATAAACAGTTGGACTGTATTCAAACTATTTCATTTATAGTTGATTATATAATTGGATTATAGTAATCAATATATTTGAATTAACTAATTTCAATTAATAGTTGATTTTATAATTGGATTATAGTAATCAATATAATTGAATTTAATCATTAAATTATAGTTGATTATATAGTTGGACTATAGTAATCATTATAATAAATAGTACCTAAAATCGTTGATTAAATAGTTGGAATATTAGAATCAAGATAATTGAAAGATTAGTGTTTAAAACATAATCCTGGGTGAAAATGTATTTAAACGACTTTAATTTTCAAATTGGGAATAAAATTTCAGGATGGTCCTGGAAACTAATAAGTTACTTTATTTGATAAAATAAAATCTTAGGCCTTAGGCTAAGCCCGGAGTTGAGTAAATAGTAGAACATGATATTTGGAATATTCATGTGATGATAAATTTAGTGCTTAATCCAAAACTCTTGCCGAATAGACTCCTTAATTTCTTAGTCAGAACTAAGGATTAGATCCTTATAGTATGATAATGAAATTGAAGGATCTTCATAGATCTATTCCTAGATCTTAGAAGTACTTAACTGCAATAAGTAAACTCTTGGAGAGTTAATGGTTATTCTCAAGCAGACAAAGCCAAAGTTTGCAATAAGGCAAGAAGCGAAAGGCGCGCATCTTATTTCGACATTCCGGAAGGCCAAGGCTTGGCCAAAGGCTTCTGAGGTACCAGAAAGGGCAAAGGTAAAATCATTATCATCTTCTGGGAAGACAAAGGACATATCCCAAAGATGTCTGAATAAATTGTGGCAAATGGGGACACGGAAGCGTGACTGCCGTATGGACAAGGCAGACATGAATGAAGTGAAGACGGTGCAAGGCTCCGACTTCAAATATGTTTGTTATAAACTGTTGGACAATTATGACCCATAGTGTCACTATTTGTACAGATCACGGTGTTGTTGTATAAATTAACTATGTGACAAAGGAGATTGCACTCTTATCATTTGTGATTAGATCACCTAGATATATAAATGATGAGAGGTCATTGTGATTTGTTCCTGGACAGAGAATGATATGAGACAGTATCAGTCCACGAAGGATAAATCATTAAAAATCCCTAGTCAGAGTATTATCGATATTGGACATCGATAAATACGTAAAAGACTAGTATTACACTTGTGCACGTTGTGAGGGCACAACGGCATAGTTCTCATATATTTGGGTATAGGATACTCATGCAAGTGTAATAGGAGGTTGTGTTTTACCGATGGTACGGGAAACAGCTTCGCTCTGGATAGACCCCTGCGGAATCCCATTGGTAGTATGACTACGTGTCTATGGGAGTCTGCAATCAGGGTAGGTGTATTTGGTCTTAACCTGAGACTTGCACCGCTAATACTTGCGACAATCAATATACTTTGGTTGAGGTTGTCCAGGGATTTAACAGGTTCTGTGTATGCCAATGCTGGGTATATTGAGAATCATATTGTGTTGGGTGTGATGTTAAGACGGAAGTATCACTCCAGTCATATGGAGATAATGGTCACATAGGATTCGGAACTCGTTCTCTTAAATGCTCGAGCTATCGGGATATTATGACTTGGTCATGTATATCTAATTATAGTGAATAGTTGTCAGACATCCGATATGTGCTTCGTACGGGGCAGACACAATTCCAGCCCCAAGCCTAGCACGTGAACATCCGATACTGGATCAACATACACAATACTACGGTATACTACGCTTGATATAGATCGCTTATTCCTGTAAGCATGTTTCTGGAGAATTGGGTAGGCATGGCGCTTTGCTAGAGGCCAACCTTGTCTTGTAAATCAGTACAAACGTAGTACTAGGTACTTACGTGTTTGGATAGTCCGACGACCGTATTTACTGCCAACATATCCGGGGATCTCATGGGTCGCTTCCCGAAGATTCACCGATGATGTATGACTCGCACTTTATTAATCTGGGATTAATTAGAAGAGAGAGAAAATTAATCTGGGATTAATAACGGAGATATTTTATCTGGGATAAAATATTAATTAAAGAGAGAGAACGATTAATTTGGAATTAATCGATTAAAATAATATATTTGATATATTATGCGAAATTGGATTTCGACGCAGAATTGAAATTAGATTTTAATTCGGGTGAACGAGTTAATTAAGAATTAATTCATTAGCGACATGAATAGTGATTTCGCTAGGCGTAATCGTTTAATTGCGTCGCGACGGAAAATTCGTTAATTTGGAATTAGTGAACCCGAGACCAAGATTATTTACGAGCGCATTCGCATTTAGAATTTGAGTGCGGCACGCAAGTCAAATCGAGCGTCAAATTGCAAGTCACATCAAGCGTCAAATCACATGTCACTTTGAGTGATGTGACAATTTGAGTGATTGATTGATGTGGTAGTTGAAAGCATTAATTATGCTTTTTGCTTTTGAATTTTTTTTTGTTTTGAAAATTTGTAAATGGTTTTATTATTTTTTGGAAAATATAAAAACCCATTTACATTTTTCATTTTCTCTCTCTCTCATTTTCGGTATTACCTTTTTCCCTCATCTCTCTCCCTCACGGTCTTGGAGACCCATTTTCTTCTTCCTTTTTTCTGGTTCTGTCGAGCAACAAGGAGAAGAAAAGTGATGGTTTTGTGGCAAAACAAAGTGCTAGCACACACCTTGAGTCTTCCTAAGGTGATAGGGAACCGATTTCGTGAGCTTGGAAGCTTGAAGCTTGGAGCTTCAATGGAGGTCTTCAATGGCCGAATGATGGAGGAACAAAACCAGTCAAAACCAAGCAGGCCACTGCCTCAACAAGCTACTGTCGAGCTTCAAGGAAGAGTTTGAAGGCTTGTCTTCTTCGCGTCACAAGATCCGGTCAATTTGAGTATATTTTGTACCTCCTTTGATGTGTATTCATGCGTTTTCATCTTGATTTCATGATCTTGGGACCTAATCTAGAAACAAACATAAACATGTTCACTACTAATATTAAAATTGGATTTTAGATACTGGATGTGGTACTTAAATATGTACTAGTGTGCAGAATCTGCTGAAAAGCAGGATACTGACTTCAGTTGAGATTAAACTGTGAATTGAGAACATGACGAAAGTCACTGTTTTAATCGTAGATACCTAAGTTTATGAACTACCCTTCGGGTGTGTATTTAAATTAGGAAACTGTTACATTGTAACTAGTTTGACTAGATATATTATCTCTATATCAGGGTTTAACCCGTTGCGGGTATACCTTTATATTCTAGAACACTAAAGTGTTTTATTATATAAAGATGATATTGAGATAAACACATTAGATGTGAATAACAGTATTTATATTTTGAATTTAAATAAATCTCAAACGTATAACATGACAAACAAATAGCTCAAAACTGAATAAATTAGTTGAAACTTAATTGTGGTATTGTTGTCTGGGACACAATTAAACAAGACTCGTATATCCACACTTTTGAAGAGTGGGTACCAGGATAAATTTGATTCCATTCAAATAATGTCTACGAATCTAGTTTATTAGGCAAAGTGTCTATAACACCTTTACTTGGTAAAAGTGTAAGTGCCATCGATCTGTTAGCCCTTGCTCATAGTGACGTAAGTGGGCCCATATCTAGCTAGGCTAGAGGTGGATATGAATGTTTCGTGACCTTTACGGATGTGGCATCGCGTTATGGTTATGTGTTTCTTTTAGAACACAAATCGGAAACTTTTAAAGTTTCGACACGAAGTAAACAAACAGATCGGCTAAAGTATTAAACACCACGGTAAGACCATGATGAAAATACTTAAGCAATAAATTTCTCAAATACTTGAAAGAGTATAGTATTCTTTCAATGAGGACTCCTTCCGGAACACGTCAGTTTGACGGTGTGTCCGAGCGGAGAAACCGAATCTTCTTTAACATGATAAGGTTAATCATGAGTCGCTCTGAGCTACCATTTCCTTCAACGGATACGCATTTAACAGTGCAAAACTTATTTTGAATAAGGTTCCATAAAAATCTGTTAGACAGATTCATATTAGATATGAACAGGAAAGAAACTGGGTTTTCTCATTCCTGAAGATTTGGGAATGCTAGGCATATGTTTAGATGATACCAAACTAAAAACAAATCGGATAAGTGCCTAAGTTGTGGGTTATCCTAGGGAAACCAAAGTATAGTACTTAAACAACTCACTAGAGAACAATGTAATTGTTGCTCACCATGCGTTTTTCCTAAGAGGAATACCTATATGCAGAGGTAAGTGGGAGGAAAGTAAAACTCGATGAAAATTGGAGTAATACTATTCCAGGCACCGATTCCTAATGGAACACAAAATATTTCATCCAGGATGAAACTATACCAGTAATCTTCGAATACACAAGAACCACGTAAGTCGAAAAGAGAGTCAGAAAATAACCTGGGAGGTATGGGTTTCTGATCTCACCTCATAAAGATGTCAAATCTTATTGAGGAAAACGAACTGACTACGTATGAGGAAGTGATACAAGGTATCGACTCCCTATTATGGCAAATTGCCATGATGTCCGAAATGGATTCCATGTATACCAACTTAGTTTGGATACTAGTTGTACCAAAAGGCATTGTGCATACTGGTACTACATAAGTCTTCAAGGAAGACATACATGGAAGGCAACATACAAACGTACTAAGCTAGGCTTGTAGCGAAAAGGTATCGTTATCAACATTGTGTCGATTACGACGAAACCTTTTTACATGTTGCCAGGGTAAATCCATTTGGATAATGCTTGCTAATGCTGCATGTTTCATTTATGAAATGTGGCAGCTAGATGCCAAAACTGCTTTCCTTAACGGAAACCTTTTGGAGGATGTTTTCAACATCTTGGCAGTTTTTTCGTATCATAACGAGCAAACAAGGTTTGCAAGTTATTCGATCCATGGATGGAGTCAAGCAAGCATATCGTTCTTGGAATTATAGTTTTGATGTAATCATAATGGTATATGATTTAATTCAAAACGAAAATGATTCTTATGTATATAAGGAGGTTAGTGGGAGCGCACTGACAATGATTATCCTAAGTAATGATGACATGTCATTTCTTGGAAATGATATTCCTATAAAACAATCGGTGAAAGCTTGGCTTTCATGAAAAATTCTCCGTAGAATTCTTGGGAGAGACAACCTTTATTCTAGGAATAAAGATCTACTGGGATAGATTTAAAGTTGTTAACACTCTCCGAGAAATCATACATTGATAAATGTACGCAACCTGGTGTCTTATACGCTTTGAGCATATGGAGTCACAATTAGGCCAATCCAAGTGATAGTCATTGGATTGATGTTAAGAACATCCTTAAGTATCTTAGAGAACTAAGGATGCTGTCTTATACTATGGAGAATGAGAACTTGAAGTGACTGGGTTCACCGTTGCAAGTTTCCAAACCGATATAAAAACAACTATAAGTCGTAAGAAAGGTACTATAAAGTTTGAATAACAGAACAGTGAGTTGGAAATTTTCCATGCAAGATACTGTTACCGAATAAACAACACAAGTGGATTATTGCTGCAGCTGAGGCAGCAATAGAAGCCATTTAGGTCGATAATAATCCTAATTAGATTAGGAATAATTCTGTTAGCAGCTGAGCTAGGCTTCAGCATAGGCTAAAGAATTAATGGTCTCATCAACGATCCAGATATATACTTCCACTATTCATCTGATTCGTTCGGATCATACATAGGGGCGATGTGATGATCGAATAAATCGCATCAGATGATAATCATGCAAATCCGCTGACGAAAGCATTTCTCAGCAGAAGTTTGAGCGAACCGTACATAGTTCGGATGTAGGACACTTGAGTGACTGGCTATAGGCCAAGTGGGAGACTGTTGGACAGTTATGACCAATAGTGTCACTATTTGTACAGATCATGGTGTTGTTGTATAAATTAACTATGTGACAAATGAAATTTCTCTTCTATCATTTGTAATTAGATTACCAAGATGTATAATTGATAGAAGGTCCATATGATTAGTTCCTGGATTGAGATGATATGAGATAGTATCAATCCATAAAGGTTTAATCATTAAATATCCCTAGTTGTAGTATTATCGAGATTGGACATCGATAATGCGGAATAGACTAGTATTACACTTATGCGCGTTGTGAGGGCATAACAGCATAGTTCTCATATATTTGGGTATATGATACTCATGTAAATGTAGTAGGAGGTTGTGTTTTACCGATGGTACGGAAAACAGCTTCGCTCTGGATAGACCCCTCAGAATTCCATTGGTAGTATTACTAGGTGTCTATGGAAGTCCGAATCAGGGTAGGTGTATTTGGTCTTAACCTGAGACTTGCACCGCTAATACTTGCGACAATCAATGTACTTTGGTTTTGGTCGTCCAGGGCTTTAACAGGTTCTGTGTACACCTCTTTTGGGTATATTGAGAATCGTAGTGTATTAAGTGTGATGTCAAGATGGAAATATCACTCCAGTAATAGTGGAGATGATGATCACGTAGGATACGGAACTCGTTCTCTTATATGATGCAGCTATCGGGATATTATGACTAGGTCATGTTTATCCGATTATAGAGATTAGTTACCAGAGATCTGATATGTGCTTCGTACGGGGCAGACACATTTCCAGTCCCAGGCCTTGCACATGACATCCGATACTGGATCGAAATACGCAATACTACGTATACTACGCCTGATATAGATCACATATTCCTGTAAGGATATTTCTGGAGAATTGGGTAGGCATGGCGCTTTGCTAGAAGCCAACCGTGTCTTGTAAATCGGTACAAACGTAGTACTAGGTACTTACATGTTCGGATAGTCCGACGACTGTATTTACTGCCAACATATCCGGGGATCTCATGGGTCTCTTCCCGAAGATTCGCCGATGATGTATGACTCGCACTTTATTAATCTAGGATTAATTAATGATGAGAGAGAGAGAATTAATCTGAGATTAATTACGGAGATATTTTATCTGGGATAAAATATTAATTAAAGAGAGAAAAAAAATTAATTTGGAATTAATTGATAAAATAATATATTCGATATATTATACGAAATTGGATTTCGACGCGGAATTAAATTTAGAATTTAATTCGGGCGAACGAGTTAAATTGAAATTAATTCGTTAGCGACGTGAATAGTGATTTTACTAGGCATAATTATTTAATTACGTCGCAACAGAAAATTCGTTAATTTGGAATTAGCGAACCCGAGCCCGAGAGTGTTTGCGGGCGCACTCGCATTGCGAATTAAAGTGTGGCTCACAAGTCACATCAAGCGTCAAATCATTAGTCACTTTGAGTGATGTGACAACTTGTCACTTGATTGATTGATTGATGGAAGTGGTTGTGGCTTTAATTGCCTTGACTTTTTGGAAAAACAAAATGGTATATCTTTATTTGATTTTTTGAAAATCAAATAAGTGTATTAGATACACATTTTTCTCAACCACCAACACAACTCTCTCATTCTTCTTCTCCCTCTCACGCCCAAGGGGCTGTTTTCTTCTCTAATTTTCACTGCACTGCCGTGACTCAAAGAGAAGCAAGAAGGTGATTTTTGCGGTAAAAATCACCGAGTGCTAGCACACTTCCGGAGACTTACAAAGGTGATAGGGAACCGCACTTGTGAGCATGGAATCACACAAAGCTTGGAGCTTGGAGGGATCACCATTGCCGAATTCTTGGAGGACAAAAACAACAGCAAAACCGTGAGCTTCAAAGGGCTTAAAGAGTTTTTGTTATTCGTCGCATCGCTCAACCGCTCAATGTAAGTATTCTGCAACTTCTTTGATGTATTCGCACGTATGTTTCATTGCTTTATATGATCATTAGGACCTTAGAGAAACCCAACAAATGTAGCCAAGCTTTAGCTCTATCTTTCCGGGAATATGGAAAAACACGCAGTCTCATTGCTTCTTCAGCTGCTCGGTTGTAATTGAAAGTACCGCAAACTTCCAGGAAGTTGCTGATGTGTGCATTAGGATCTTCAGTTGCATTTCCCCCAAACTGCACTGACTGTTGAATCATCTGAATGCATGTTTTGATGTCCCACGCATTTGCTGGTAAAGGAGGAAGTACAATACAGGAAATGAAAATATTTCTGGAGAATTGGGTAGGCACGATGCTTTGATAGAAGCCAACCATGTCTTCTAAATCGGTGAGAACGTGGTACGCGGTACGCACGTGTCGGATAGTCAGACAACCGTAATTACTGCCAACATATCCAGGGATCTCTTGGGTCGCTTCCCAAAGATTCACCGATGAAATTTGACTCAAACAGAATTAATCTGGGATTAATTATGAGAGAGAAAATTAATCTGGGATAATTGTGGCAAGAATTTATCTAGGATAAAATTCATCAAGAAGAGAGAACTCGATTAATTTGGAATTAATCGATTGAATAATATATTGGATATATATATAAATTGAAATCGGATTTCGATACGAAATTAAAATTGGATTGATAATGATAACTTAGAGTTATGCATGATTGGATTTGAGAAAATTGATTAGATTAATTTTTCCCCAAAAACCAAGCTTGGCTGAATCTATACCCTAGGAGTTCTCATGGTGATTTTATGAATTTAGACTATTGGATAAGTTTAAAGCATGAAATGAATATTAATTGTTGGTTTAATTGGATTGAAATCAAAATTAAATGTTGTTTCATGTGATTGCCGTGGGATGTAGCATGTTGAATGGATTGATTTTACCTCAATTTTGTGTTGTACATGAATTTGAGAATTATAGTATGATTAATTAGATTAATTGATGTTTTGGAAATATTAGATTAATCAATTAATTGTGGTAATTGCACTTTAATTGGATTAATATGTAATTTGGAATATTATAATAATTTAATTTGTTGTATTTGGGCTAATGGGCTTGGTTGGGCCAAGTATGGTTTTGGACAATTGGATTGGATCCAATTGGGCCTAAAACCATTTCCATAAAGTCCAAATATGACTTTTGGGCCTTTAAAATTTTAATTGGGTCTAATGGGCCTAAATTGAATTTTTGGCAAAGGATGATTCCTAATTGGGCCTTGGCTATTGGGTTGGATCCATAATGGCCAAAGCCCATGCCTAAAGAATTAATTGAAAGCTCATTGGACTTTAATTGAATAGGCATTGGATACTAATTGGGCATTTGAGACCCAATTGGATTGTATTTGGAATCCAAGTCTTTAAGGCACAAAATAAGTGTAATCATTTAATTTGGAATTAAAAATGAATTAGTATTGGATAAAATTTAAATATGATTTAAAATTTTAGTTCGATATAATTCAAGAATACGTACTTTGAGTATTTATTCTTAAACAAGTTGGACTCGCGCAAATCAAATCGTTGTATGAACATTGGATGGTCATTAATCAAAGATTAATTAATTGGATTAGATTGATTTACAACATGCTTTGTGTGAATACTTGGATGTATTTGTATGAATAATGTATATCGGATTGATATTAGAATGGTGGGGGTAATTTTGGAAATTGTTGTAAAATTTGGAATTTATTTAAATTGGACCTGTGTGTCCAGCCTTTCGCCTCATTATCTCTTTATAATTCTCTTCTAACCAATTCCCCTCAATGTAAATGAGGTTTCTTTAATGTTTTATGTAATTGGGTAGAAGTATGTATAGTGCTAGCGGGAGAGAGGAAATGGAGAGATTTGTTCTAGGAACAAATTGTGTTATATATCCATCCGCATATCATTATTAATTTAACCCGCCTTATTATTATTTTAGAATGCATGTTTAAGGGTGTATGATGAGACCTAATCAAAGATAATAAATTGGTTGCCAATTTACGCGAAAAACCTTCACTTCAATATTAAGTGTTTTCCTTCCATTGAGTGGTTCTCTCTCAAGATCCAAGATTGACTTTGATTTGTTGGCCTAAGTCAAGATCATTGTCCATCGCGGATGTGTTTGAACCACGAAAGCTTTGTTATATATCGCATGTCTTGGGCAGTTGTGACTTGTTGGCCAAAGTCAAGGTCACTTCTGAACATCGACGTGGATTACGAAGCTTTCCCACTGTCAATGGGTCACGCTTCACTGGAATCATTAAGCTTGTTGAGCCAAATCCAAGGCTTAGTTGATTCAGAGGAAAAGGTTAGAATGATATATTGGATATATATTTTGGACTTGGAGGTCCACCTATCAGATCTAGGAATTGTATGAGATCCAATTGATCTTAGAGATCTACCTAGTTAAGTTTCATACAGCTTGTTGGCCAAAGTCAAGTTGTGTGTTATTTAACGGGATCCTAGCCCACTAGGAAACTGGGTTTCTCGAGTACTCAACAGAGGGTTAGAGGCTCGTCAAAAAATAGTGTGAGGCCAGTATCAAATTTGCAATTTCGTTTAATACTCGTTAATACGCGCTCTTTTATTTTATTTATCATTGTTATAAATGTATATTAGTTGGACTAATATTGTTTTATTGCTTTCTTTGAACATTTAGACTGTACAAGACACTACTCCACTTGTAGTTGAACTATAGTAACCATTACATTTTGAGTGTACCCGAAATTATTGATTGAATTGTTGGACTATTGCAATCGAGATGGCTGGAAACATTAGCGTTAGAGACATAATCATAGGCGAGAATGTCTTTAACGGCGCCAATTTTCTAGATTGGGAGATGAATCTCAGGATTGTCCTGGGAGCCGAGAAGTTGCTCTATGTTATAGACAAACCTCTCGGGCCTGAGCCCGGACATGAGCGGGCAGTTGATCATGAGCTTTGGAAGACTCATCGAGATGATAAATTTACCGCTCAATCTGTCATGCTTGCCGTAATGACCCCTCAATTTCGTCGTCAGAACAAAGGATTGGATCCTTATAACATGATGTTGAAATTGAATAACCTTCACAGATCTAACCTTAGATTTCAGAAGTATGAATTTTAGAAGAAGCTCTTCCGCTCACGTATGTCAGAGGGTACATCTGTTGAGCACTATGTGTCGCAGATGATTACTGACATCGAACAGCTAGGTCAGCTGGGCATAACCTTCGAGGCCGAGACTTCTATAGATTTGATCTTACAGTCTCTGCCCGACTGCTGGGGCGGGTTCATCATGAAATATAATATGATGAACCAAGAAAAGACTATTGGAGAGTTGATGGCTATACTCAATGAGGCAGAGCCAGAGCTTCTAAAGGGCAAGAAGCTCTGGCTCATCTTACTTCGACGTCTCAGAAGGCCAAGGATTGGCCGAAGGCTTCTGGAGGTGTGAAGAAGAAGAAGAAAAAGGGCAACGCAAAATCATCAAAGTCTTCTGGGAAGACTAAGGACAAATCCCAAGACGTATGCCTACACTATGGAAAACGGGGTCACTGGAAGAGTGACTGTCGTGAGTACAAGGTGGAGTTGAAGGAAGCGAGGGCGGGCAAGGCTCCGGCTTCAGGTATGTTTGTTATTGAAATAAACATGTCCACTACTGGTTTTAAAAATTGGATTTTGATTCTGGATGTGGTACTCATATATGTACTGATGTGCAGGATCTGCAGATTAGCAGTAGACTGGCTTTAGGAGAGATCGACCTCCGAGTCGGAAATGGGACTAGAGTCGCCGTTTTGGCCGTTGGCACCAACATTTTGAATCTGCCCTCGGGGCATGTACTTAATTTAGGAGACTATTATTTTGTACCTAGTTTGACTATGAATATCATCTTTGTATCTTGTTTAACCCGATGCGGGTATACCTTTGTATTTCGGAACACTGGGTGTTTTGTATATAAAGATGATGTTTTTATATGTACAGCTGATGTTAATAATGGTCTTTATATTTTGAATATAAATGAATCTCAAACATATAACATGACAAACAAAAGGCTCAAAATGAGTAACACAGATGAAAATTATCTGTGGCATTATCGTCTGGGACACATTAACAAGACTCGAAGAGTGGATACTTGGATGGATTTGATCATAATTCATATGACGTCTGTGAATCCTGTTTATTAGGAAAAATGCCTAAAATTCTTTTTAGCGGTAAATATGTATGTGCCACCGAACTGTTAGCCATAGTTCATAGTGACGTATGTGGGCCTATGTCTAGCCAGGCTAGAGGTGGATATGAATACTTCATAACCTTTACGGATGATGCATCGTGTTATGGTTATGTGTATCTTGTGACACACAAGGCGGAAACTTTTGAGAAATTCAAAGAGTTTAGACACGAAGTAGAAAAACAGACGGGCAAAAGTATTAAAACATTACGGTCAGACAGCGGTGGAGAATACTTAAGCAATGAGTTTCAACATTACTTGAAACAATATGGTATTCTTTCACATTGGACTCCTCCCGGAACACCTCAATTGAATGGTGTGTCCGAACGGAGAAACCGAACTTTGTTGGACATGGTAAGGTCTATGATAAGTCGCATTAAGCTACCAATTTCCTTCTGGGGATACTCATTGAACAGTACAATACTTATTTTGAATAAGGTTTCGTCAAAGTCTGTTGGACAGACTCCATATGAAATATGGACAAGAAATAAACCAGGTTTCTCATTCCTGAAGATTTGGGGATGTTGGGCATACGTTAAACGTTTGGATGGTACCAAACTAGAACCCAAATCAGATAAGTCCATATTTATAGGTTTTCCTAGGGAAACCAAAGGATATTACTTCTACAACCCACAAGAGAACAAGGTATTTGTTGATCTCCATGCGATTTTCCTCGAAAATGAATTCATAGATGCAGTGAAAAGTGGGAGCAAATTAGAACTCGATGAAAATCTGAGTGATACTGTTCCTGGCACCGAACCCCTCTCGGAACACGAACAGTTCATCAGGGATGAGACTGTTCCACAATTTTCTAATACACAAGAACCGCGTAGGTCGGAGAGAGTAAGAAAAAAACCTGAGAGGTATGGGTTTCTGATCTCACCTCATGTAAATATTAATCTTATTGAGGATAATGAGCCGGCTACATATGAGGAAGCGATACAAGGTATCGACTCCGCTTTATGGCAAGAGGCCATGAAGTTCGAAATGGATTCCATGTATACCAACCAAGTTTGGACACTGGTTGATGCACCAGAAGGTATTAAGCCGATTGGTTGTAAATGGGTCTTCAAGAAGAAGACGGACATGAATGGCAACATACAAACATACAAAGCTAGGCTTGTAGCGAAAGGGTATCATCAACGACATGGTGTCGATTACGATGAAACTTTTTCACCTATTGCCATGATTAAATCCATTCGGATAATGCTTGATATTGCTGCATATTTCGATTACGAAATATGGCAGATGGACGTCAAAACCGCTTTCCTTAACGGAAACTTTTTGGAGGATGTTTATATGCCAAAACATGCAAACAAGGTTTGCAAGTTAGATCGATCCATTTATGGATTGAAGCAAGCATTGCGTTCTTGGAACCAGCGTTTTGATGAGATCATAAAAGAATATGGTTTCATTCAATACGAAAATGATTCTTGTGTGTATGAGAAGGTTAGTGGGAGCGCACTGAAATTCGTTGTCCTATATGTTGATGACGTATTACTTTTAGGGAATGACATTCCCATGCTACAATCGGTGAAAGCTTGGCTTTCATTAAAATTCTCCATGAAAAACCTGGGAGAAGCCGCCTTTATTCTAGGAATAAGGATATATCGGGATAGATCTAGAAAGCTACATGGACTCTCCCAGAGCTCGTACATTGACAAAGTGTTGAAGAGATTCAACCTGGATCAGTCTAAGAGGGGGCTGCTTCCAGTTTCATATGGCGTCTCTCTATCTAAGCACATATGTCCTAAAACTCAAGATGAGAGAGATTCAATGAATCGGATCCCGTTCGCTTCTACAGTCGGATCGATCATGTATGCCATGATATATACGCGACCTGATGTCTCATATGCTTTGAGGATGTGCAGTCGCTATCAGGCTGATCCAGGTGATGGTCACTGGATTGCTGTTAATAACATCCTTAAGTATCTTAGACGAACCAAGGATGCTTTCTTAGTCTATGGAGATGGAGAACTTGAGGTAACAGGGTTCACCGATGCAAGTTTCCAAACCGATAAAGACGACTCTAAGTCACAATCGGGGTAAATATTTTGTTTGAACAACGGAGCAGTGAGCTGGAAATCTTCCAAGCAAGAGACTGTTGCCGATTCAACAACAGAAGCGGAATATATGGCTGCAGCTGAGGCAGCAAAAGAAGTAGTTTGGATCTGTAAATTCCTAATTAGATTAGGAATAGTTCTGTTAGTAGATGAGCTCGTACCTTTGTATTGTGACAATAACGGGGCTATAGTGTTGGGGTTTTAGGCGATGGGGAGCAGCGGAAGCGCGGGTCGGGCGAAATCGTATTTTAAAACTTTTTCAAAATATCGAATAAATTATTCAATATCTAATATGAATAATTTATTCATATTTCACCTAAACCTATTTATTCAATATCAAATATTAACATAAATATAGTTGAAACTTCACGAAACTTTTAAGAAAATCGATTTTCCGTAAAGTGGCTTAAAACACGTTTTTGACCGAACCGACTACCCGACACTTATGGAAACTGCCCAGGTCAGCTCCAATAGTGTTGGGGCAGTTCATAGGCTGTCCAAACAATGACGGACTCACGGTTTGGACAGCCGTCACCCGATTGGCTCAAAATCCACTCGGTAACGTCGTTTTTTGCCATTTTCGCTTATTTCAAGTTGGAAACACTTTTCGGAAATTGTGCCAACTCCCAAAACACATCCATTACATTCGTAGGACATCAAAAATATCCCCGAATTTCCAGTTTGGGCAGATCTGATCTCCATACCAAAATTCATCAAAATTCATGCTTTAATTCCAATTTTCACCAAGATGAATCTAATTAATCCATCACCAAATGAGTCCCACCACAAATGAATAACTCTAGAACAATTCTAGGCTATCTAAGAGTGGATCAATAACTCTAGAATAGCAACAATATTATCCAACAATAATTTGAACAAAATTGGAAACAAATTACACTAATTAGTTCCAAAATCTTCTTCACACATGCCTCCTAACTTCCAATCCATCCACCATACAACAAAGCCCCAAATTTTCAGATTTGAAAGAAACCCTAGAACACTTTATAAATAAACAAGAAAGAAGAAATCATATTTCTAAGCTTGGGGTTAAAAGATTACCTTTTAATCTCTTGTTTCCTAAGCTTTTCCTTTGATTTTTCCCTTCAAATCTTCAAGGTTTTGAAACAAATTTACAAACCCATTTTTTTGGAGAGTGATTCGGCAGCCATAGAAGACAACAAGAGAGAGAAAATCAAATCCTCTTTTTATATACTGAAGACCGAATTTAGCCTTGGGGGCACTTTTGTCTTTTTTGAAATTGTCAAATTAAATCCAATTTACCTTTATATTTAACCAATCAAATTGGACAAATAAAAGTGTAACAAAAGTCATGCCAAATGTTCCAATAATATGTCACCATGTATCATATGCATAATGAAAATTGGATAAGGTTGAAATTTCAATTATTTAATTATTTAACATTTAAATAACTAAATAATTAAATAACAACCTTGCATATATTTTTATTTACATTAAATACCAAATACATATATTTATGGCATGTGTCAAAATCTCATTTGACGAATAATTAATTTGTATCTAATCGTATTATGTATCAAATACAAATACACAATAATTATTATCGGACAAAATCCCCTAATGAATGTGTTATCGTTTAACCGATTAAACGATCCGGATTAACTCATTTAATCCGATGAAGTATTATGAATCATCTATATTATTCATTTCGTGTTGCCCAAGTGCTCAATGAGTACACTTCATATTGAGGGACTCTCTAAGTTTAGGTTTATCCGTCACGAAATCCAATTTCGTGTCCATAATCCACCCACTCATGGATTATGATGACCACAGATAATCTCGCTAAACTATGCAAGCCGAGGTCATAGCATACGTATAATCCCTCTGTCACATGCCATCCGTATTATACCTGGGATATAGATCAGAATGTCAAATCCATTCGGTATAATACAGTCTACTTTCAATTTACGATCTCTAAATAACACTCGAAACTAATTTCCGAAGTTAAACCACGGCCATGGACTTACTAGATCGTAAACATGTGAGGATGCATATGCCTTGTACACAGGACTGACGGATCCTATCTTGATACGCACAGGATATCATGAGCATCATTCCACACCCAACGAACATGCGGAGGTCTGATCATGACTAGATCATTGACGTGACTGCCATCAAAGTGTGGAGGATAGCTCATATATCCACAGTGGTATCGCAAGTCGAATGACCACTATGCTCGCTCAACTCGATAAGGTTCCTATTGACGTTGGTGTACCATCTATTAGGAAACCTTCAGTGAGTCGTTCAGTGTCTTATCAAATAAACACCTATATGTCTATACGAGTATCCTGAGACTCATGGTTCACTGGGATAAACCATCGGACCAAGTCACGATATACGTCATGTACAGGTCTCAGCGGATTTTACTAACCGACCCGTGTTAGCAAATCTTGACCAGGAACTTTATTTAAGGATATACAGCTAATAGTGCGCTTGCCAATGTCAATTACAAACTACGTTGTAACTGCGCACTATACTGTAAATCCTAGGGTCTTTGTCTAATATACACTTATCACTGAACCAAATTCAGTTTCGATCTAATCGTAATCAGATCGAATAAGCGTATAAAAGACAAGAGTGCTACCGTTAAATTAGTAATATTATGGAAAATACAACTGGTCGTATTTACGAATCGGACATAAATACGATCCGGATTTGCAATCCGAGCACAAACCCTAACAATTTCTCCCACTTGCTCTAGTGTCAATCCACGATATCCTATACACATCTCAATGTGTATCGCATACTCATGGCCCTCAAGAGCTCACCAGCACTCAAGAGGTAGGCAAGAACAAGTAAGCCTGCTTTAACAAATTGAGTCTGTCAAATAAACCCAACTGTTTTCCTTAGTCAGCATCATTCATATTTTGCAGAATCCAAATTCGACATCAATATGGCGTCTCTCTATCTAAGGACATGTGTCCTAAAACTCAAAATGAGAGAGATTCAATGAATCATATCCCGTTCGCTTCTACAATCGGATCGATCATGTATGCCATGATATATACGTGACCTGATTTCTCATATGCTTTGAGGATGTGCAGTCGCTATCAGGCTGATCCAGGTGATGGTCACTGGATTGCTGTTAAGAACATCCTTAAGTATCTTAGACGAACCAAGGATGCTTCTTAGTCTATGGAGATGGAGAACTTGAGGTAACTGGGTTCACCGATGTAAGTTTCCAAACCGATAAAGACGAATCTAAGTCACAATAGAGGTAAATATTTGTTTGAACAACGGAGCAGTGAGCTGGAAATCTTCCAAGCAAAAGACTGTTGTCGATTCAACAACAGAAGCGGAATATATGGCTGCAGCTGAGGCAGCAAAAGAAGCAGTTTGGATCTGTAAATTCCTAATCAGATTAGGAGTAGTTCTGTTAGCAGATGAGCTCGTACCTTTGTATTGTGACAATAACGGGGCAATAGTGTTAGGGTTTAGGCGATGGGGCGCAGCGGAAGCGCGGGTCGGGCGAAATCGTATTTTAAAACTTTTTCAAAATATCGAATAAATTATTCAATATCTAATATGAATAATTATTCATATTTCACCTAAACCTATTTATTCAATATCAAATATTAACATAAATATAGTTGAAACTTCACGAAACTTTTAGAAAATCGATTTTCCGCAAAGTGGCTTAAAACACGTTTTTGACCGAACCGACTACCCGACACTTATGGAAACTGCCCAGGTCAGCTACAATAGTGTTGGGGCAGTTCATAGGCTGCCCAAACAATGACGGACTCACGGTTTGGACAGCCGTCACCCGATTGGCTCAAAATCCACTCGGTAACGCCATTTTTGGCCATTTTCACTTATTTCAAGTTGGAAACACTTTTCGGAAATTGTGCCAACTCCCAAAACACATCCATTACATTCGTAGGACATCAAAAATATCCCCGAATTTCCAGTTTGGGCAGATCTGATCTCCATACCAAAATTCATCAAAATTCATGCTTTAATTCCAATTTTCACCAAGATGAATCTAATTAATCCATCTCCAAATGAGTCCCACCACAAATGAATAACTCTAGAACAATTCTAGGCTATATAAGAGTGGATCAATAACTCTAGATTGGCAACAGTATTATCCAACAACAGTTTGAACAAAATTGGAAATAAATTACACTAATTAGTTCCAAAATGGAGATGAAAGTACCCATTGTGTATTGGGTGTGATGTCAAGATGAAAGTATCACTTCAGTCATATGGAAATGATGATCACGCATGATACATAACTAGTACTCTTAAATGCTGCAGCTATCGGGATAGTATGACTAGGTCATGATTATCCGATTACAGAGACTAGTTGCTAGTGATCCAATATATGCTTCGTACGGGGAATACACAATTCCAGCCCTAGGCCTAACATGTGACATCTGATACTGGATCTTATTACATAATTAATTGTATACTATGCCTGATACAGATTATATATTCTTCATTGAATATTTCTGGAGAATTGGGTAGGCACGGTGCTTTGCTATAAGCCAACCATCTCTTGTAAATCGGTGAGAACGTTGTACGTGGTATGCACGTGTCGGATAGTCCGACAATCGTATTTACTGCCAACATATCCAGGGATCTCTTGGGTCATTTCCCAAAGATTTACCGATGATATTTGACTTAAACAGAATTAATCTGGGATTAATTATGAGAGAGAAAATTAATCTGGGATTAATTGCGGCAAGAATTTATCTAGGATAAAATTCATCAAGAAGAGAGAACGCGATTAATTTGGAATTAATCGATTGAATAATATATTGGATATATATATAAATTGAAATCGGATTTCGATACGAAATTAAAATTGGATTTTAATTCGGGCGAACGAATTAATTTGGAATTAATTCGTAAGCGACTTTCGTAATAATTTTGCTAGGCATTATTATTTAATTAAATTAGAATTAATTATGTCGCGACGAAAAATTCGTTTAATCGGATTAAACGAACCCGGGCCCAAAGTGTTTTGTGTAAGCCAACTAAATTTTGAATTTAAAGTGGTGGGACTCACTTTACTTACATCAACATTTTGACATGTGATGTGAGTAGTTGGGCTTAATAAATGCTAAGCATTTATCAAACACACCAACCAAGTTTTGTGTAATTAAATGTTTTGGAAACAATCACTATTCACATCTCTCTCTCTCTCTCTCTCTTTTTCCCTCATTTGGTCGAGAGCTTATTCTTCCTCTCTATTGATTTTTGCTTCAAAAATCATCAAAGCTATAACTTAAGAAGTTAAGGAAATGTGATAGGGAAACTCACCCTTGAGTTTGGAATTCATTTTCAAAGCTTGGAGCTTCCAACATACAAAGAAAGTTTTTTGAAATCCATCATCCAAATCGATCTATGTAAGTTCTTTCCGCAAACTTACTTGTTTAATTCACATATTTGAATCAATGTTTAGAGATCATTGGCATGTCTATGACACTAACAAAAACTCTATAGAAGTTAAGGAAAGGTGATAGAGAAATGAAGCTTATTGGGTTATCCCAATCAACGTACATAGATAAGATCTTATAACGGTATATTTTTGGTATGACCAGCAGATATCAGTTCAATCCAAGAAATGACCATTGGATGACCATTAAACATATCATCAAGTATCTTAAAGGTACTAAGGATAAGTTTATTATTTATGGAGGAAACTAACTGAAAGTTAATGGGTATACGGATTCCGATTTCCAACCGGATCCTGACGATAGAAAGTCTACATCAAGATTCGTGTTCACCCTTAATAGAGGTGCAGTTTGTTGGAAGAGTTCCAAACAGGGGTTGACAGCTGATTCCACCGCAGAGGCGGAATATATTGCAGCTTCTAAAGCTGTAAAAGAAGTTGTTTGGATTAGGAACTTTATCACAGAATTGGGAGTAGTCCCAAGTATCGAGAATCTGATTTCGTTATACTATGAAAATATTGGAGCCATTGCGCAAGCAAAAGAACCGAGGGTGCATCAGAAGTTGAAACATGTGGAATGAAAGTACCACATCATTCGAGAGATTGTGTCGCGAGGGGACATTATCGTGTGCAAGGTACTGAGTGAAGATAATGTAGCAAACCCGCTTACCAAGGCTAGACCTCTGAAGTTATTTGATAAACATGTGGAGTCGATGGGTATTAGATACAATTGATATTGGCACTAGAGAAAGTGGGAGATTTTGTTAGGATTGGTGCTCTGAGCGCCAATTTTATTATGTATTTCCTTGTAAATACTAATCTAACATTTTATTATGAATAAAATAAATAGTTTCTTTTATATAACATCCTCTTTTATATGGTAAAGAAGTAACAGACCTTAGAATGATTAGTTATGATACTGTTGCAAAAGTGTCGCAATTGACATTGAGTTGTATCATGACGTTGTCATTCTTTGACAGTTCCTGGTCAAGGTTTACACTACTTGGTCAGTAAAGTATACCTGTTGAGACTGGTACATGTCGTATATTGGAATCTTGGATTCCGATGGTTTCTCAATGAACCATGAGTCTTGGAGACTCGTATAGACGTGTAGGAGTTTATAGCGGATAAACATTGAACGACTCACCAAAGATTCTTAATGGATGGTACACCAACGTCAATAAGAATCTTCTCGGGTTGAGTGAGTATAGTGATTCTTTGACTTGAGATACCACTGTGGATATATGATTTATCCTCCACACTTAAATGGCAGTCACGTCACTAATCTATTTAGATCAGACCTTCGCCTATTTGTTCGGTGTGGACTGATGCTCAGGATATCATGTATGTATCAAGAAAGGATCTATCAGTTCTGTGTACAGAGCATAGGTATTCAATATGGAATTAGCAATCTGTTAAATCCATGGGCCCATGGTACACTGTAGAAATCAGTTCTAAGTGTTATTAAGGGATTGCTAATAGAAACATTGACGTGATTATATCTATAAATATTTGACGTTTATATCATATCTCTGGAACAATCCGGATACATGTGACGGAGAGATTATACGTATGCAGTGACCTCGACTTGTATGGTTCAGAGAGTTTATCTGTGTTCGTCATAATTTACGGGTGAGTAAATTATGGGCACAAAATTTGATTTCATGATGGATATGCCTGAACTTAGAGAATCTCACTAATGAAATATACTCATAGAGCACTATGGCAACTTTTATGAATAATACTGATTATTTATAACTCATTTAACGGTTAAACAAAAAAAACATGCAATCATGACATAATCATCATTTTCGAATTAATGTGTATTTGTATTTAATATTTGATATTATTAAATACACATTAATTAAATATCAAATTGTGATATTTGACATATATCATTAATATATGTATTTGAGATATTTAATGTAAATATAATACATATAGTTAAGATATTTATATTTATTATTTAATAATTAAATAATTAAATTAATTAATATAACAAATATCTTAAATAATGATATTTTCTTTTTCATGGCTTGTTTTCAGGGCGGCGCAGCGGAAGGAGCGCGGTTCGGGCGAAATCGTAGTTTAAAATTTTTAAACTTACGAATAAATTATTCAATATCAAATATTAATAATTCATTCATATTTCACCTAAACATATTTATTCGATATCATATAACGACATAAATAATATAGAAACACCGTGAAACTTTTACGAAAACGTTTTTTTCGCAAAATAGCATAAAACGCATTTCCGGCTGAACCGAGCGACCAATGCTCTTGGGGACTGCCCAGGTCAGCCCTAAAAACATTTGGACAGTGCGTGAGCTGCCCGAACAGTGACCAGTTCACTGTTTGGGCAGCCGTTACCCGGTAACGCCATTTTTCGCCATTTTCGCATATTTTCACTTCGAAACAATATCCGATAAATTATTTTATTGAGCAATTAAAATAAACAAATTTATTCTAATTACTCAATAAATAAAAACTGAATTTTTATCTCAAAATCATATTTATCATTAATTACTGAATTGCCCATACACTTTGTAAATTTTACATTTTAGTCCTAAAATTGTCAAATAAAATTTTAGATGATTCCAAATCATTTCTAAAATGATTCTTAACATTTTCAAAACATGAAAACAAAATTTTCAACTCAAACCCCTCAATTTCATCAAATTGCCGAGAGGGTCCCAACTTTTTCATTAATTCGATTTAGCCCCAAATGTTCAAAACATGTCAAGATCAAATCCAATTAATCCCAAATTTGATATACATCATATATACATTAGAATATGCAACATATATGAAAAGCCCCAAAATTAGATTAGGTTAAGAACCCTAATTTCTTAAATTACTTCAATTGTTCAATTTACACTAAATTGATAAAATTCAACACTTTAATCAATCCAATACCACACCAATCAAGTCTCACCATCATGAAACAACTCAAGAACAATTCTAGGTCATTTATGAATGGCTAAGCAACTCTAGAATGGCAACATCACCATCAAATGGCTTAAAGATTACTAAATGAAAAATTTCATTCAATCTTTAATTTATCATACATGCTCATCTTTCAAACAAGTTTACAACCATGTAATTACATACATAAAAGAGTAGAGAAAATTCTAAGCATCACAAATTGAAGCCTAGATACATGTAAACAATTTCCTAGTTGAAGACAGTTAAGAAAAACTTACAAATTCCAAGGTTTGATTGAGTTTTTTTCTCTTTTCCTTCACTTTTCTCTCAACCTTTTCTTTGTAATTATTTTGTAAAACTTGTATTGTGTTTGAAAAATAAAACAAAATAATTTTTGTATCCATTTTCCATTATGGCCGAATTTACCCAACAAAAATAAATAACATGTATTTAATTTTTGTTTTAATTCTATTGGCACACATTTTACTTTAATAAAGATAACATTTATCTTTTATAAAGTAAATAAACAAATGGACTAATGATGTTATGCCATTTCCAAGCTTTAATCATGTAAAAGATAATTTGTTATTTAATTAACTTAATTATTTAACATTTAAATAATTAAATACAAATATCCTAATATATGTATTATATTTACTTTAAATATTGAAATACATATATATAAATGATATATGTCAAATATCACAAATTGATATTTAATTAATGTGTATAAAATAATATCAAATATTAAATACAAATACACATTAATTCGAAAATGACGTTTAGGTTCCAATTGCATGTATTATTCGTTTAACCGTTAAACGACTTATAAATAATTAGAATTATTTATAACAGATTCCCTAGTGCTCTATGAGTATATTTCATTAGTGAGACTCTCTAGATTCAGGAATATCCGTCACGAAATCTAATTTCGTGTCCATAATTCACTCACTCGTAAATTATGACGACCACGGATAAACTCGCTGAATCATACAGGTCGGGGTCATTGCATACGTATAATCCCTCCGTCACAGGTATCTGGATTATCCCAGAGATATAGATATAAATGTCAAATCTCTATAGGAATAATCTCGTCGACGTATCTATTAGCAATCTCTAAATAACATTTGGAACTCACTTCCGAAGTATACTATGGCCATAGATTTAACAGATTGCTAATCACTTATAGACTACCTATGCTCTGTACACAGAACTGACGGATCATTTCTTGATACTTACAAGATATCATGAGCATGAGTCCACACCCAACGAACATGAGGAGGTCTGATCTAAATAAATCGGTGACGTGTGGAGGATAACTCATATATCCACAGTGGTATCTCAAGTCAAAGAATCAATATGCTACTCAACCCGAGAAGATTCCTATTGACGTTGGTGTGCCATCTATTAGGAAATCTTCGATGATTCGTTCAGTGTTTATCAAATAAACACCTACACGTCTATACGAGTCTCCCAAGACTCATGGTTCATTGGGATAAACCATCGGACCAAGTCCGATATATAATATGTACTGGTCTTAGCAGATTTTACTAACCGACCTGTGTCAGTAAATCTTGATCAGGAACTTAATTTAAGGATATACAACTTATAGTGACACTTTCCAATGTCAATTACAAACTATGTTGTAACTGCGCACTACGTTGTAAATCCTGGGGTCTTTGTCTAATATATATACATATCACTAAACCAGATTTAGTTTCAATATAATCAATCTAATCGTAATTAGAAAGAATACGTATATAAAAGACAAGAGGTGCTACCATTTAAATTAGTAATATTATGGAAAAAGGTATTACTCGTATTCATGAATCGGACATAAATATGATCCTAATTGGCGGTCAGAGCACTAACCCTAACAGTGCACAGTTACAAGGTAGTTTGTAATTGACATTGGGTAGTGTCACTATAAGTTGTATATTCTCAAATAAAGTTCATGGCCAAGATTTACTGACACATGTCGGTTAGTAAAATCCACCGAGACCAGTACATGTCGTATATCGGAACTTGGTCTGATGGTTTATATCAATGAACCATGAGTCTCGGGAGACTCGTATAGACATATAAGTGTTTATTTGATAAACATTGAACGACTCACCGAAGATTCCTAATAGATGGTACACCAATGACAATAGGAATATTCTTGAGTCGAGTAGCATAGTGGGCTTTCGACTTGAGATACCATTGCGGATATATGAGACATCCTTGATACTTTGATAGTAGTCACGCCACCGATCTATTTAGATCAGACCTCCGCTGTTCGTTGGGTATGGACTGATGCTCATGATATCTTGTGAGTATCAGATAGAATCCGTCAGTCCTGTGTACACGACATATGTATCTTATACGTGTTTGCGTTCTAGTAAATCCATGGGTGTGGTATACTTCGGAAGCGAGTTCCGAGTGTTATTTAGAGATCGTAAATTTGAAATTTGACTATATTATACCTTAGAGATTTGATGTTTCTATCTATATCCCCAATATAATATTGATAGCTTGTGACAGAGAGATTATATGTATGCAATGACCTCGACTTGCATAGTTTAGCGAGATTATCTGTGTTCGTCATAATTTACGAGTGGGTGAATTATGGACACCAAATTTGATTTCGTGACAGATAAACCTAAACTTAGAGAGTCCCACAATATGAAGTGTACTCATTGAGCACTTGGACAACGCGATATGGATAACACCGATTATTCATAATATTTTATCGTATTAAATAAGTTAATTTGAATCGTTTAACGGTTAAACGAAATAATACATGCATATAGGCATTTTGGTCAATTAATAATTAATGTGTATTTATATTTGATACAAAATTTGATTTGAAGCATATTAATTATTTCTCAAATGAGATTTTGACACATGTCACTTGTATATGTATTTTGTTATTTAGTGTAAATAAAAATACATATATATTAATAATTATATTAATTAATTATTTAGATATTTAAATGTTAGATATTTAAATATTTAAATAATATCAATATTATATAATTATTATGTAATATGTTTAATTATTATTGGTAACAAGTGGCATATTCATTTAAGTTTGGAGTTATCAAATTGAATTTGATAACTTAAAAGCTTATTAGATAATTTTTTTCAAAATGATAAAAATGCCCATACCCCCTAAATTTCGGCCATGTGCATATTAAAAGGGAAAATTTATTTTCTCTTTCATTAAGTCTGGGACTGGGTGCATAATGTGCTTTACTTTTGTCTTTACTTATTAGGTATTCTATCCTACCATCGTTGCACTTTAACAGCTTCAATCTCCACATTTCCTTTTGGATTCTTATCATCTTCTGTTTTATTCTACTCTATCCTGAAAACTTTTCTGATTTATGTCATTATTTTAGCCCAATTAAATAAATTAAATAGTAAAATCCAATTTAACTATTAAATTTACTTTGCCGAATAATTCCAAATTAATCGCGTTCTCTCTTCTAGATGAATTTAATCCCAGATAAATTCTTGTCATAATTAATCCCAGATTAATTTTTTCTCTCATAATTAATCCCAGATTAATTTTGTTCGAGTCAAATGTCATCGGTGAATCTTTGGGAAGTGACCCAAGAGATCCCTGGATATGTTGGCAGTAAATACGGTCATCGGACTATCCGAACACGTGCATACCCCGTACCACGTTCTCATCGATTTACAAGACATGGTTGGCTTCTACCAAAGCAATGTGCCTACCCAATTCTCTAGAAATATTCAACGAGGAATATATAATCTGTATCAGGCGTAGTATACAATGTATTGCGTATTACGATCCAGTATCGGATGTCACATGCTAGGCCTGGGGCTGGAATTGTGTATGCCCCGTATGAAGCATATATCGGATCACTAGCAACTAGTCTCTGTAATCAAATAATCATGACCTAGTCATATTATCTCGATAGCTGCAGCATTTAAGAGTACTAGTTATGTATCTCTGCGTGATCATCATCTCCATATGACTGAAGTGATACTTCCATCTTGACATCACACCCAATACACTACGATTCTCAGTATACCCAGAAGAGGCGTACACAAAACCTGTTAAAGCTCCGGACGACCAAAACCAAAGTATACTGATTGTCGCAAGTATTAGCGATGCAAGTCTCAGGTTAAGACCACATACACCTACCCCGATTCGGATTCCCATAGACACATAGTCATACTACCAATGAGACTCTGAGGGGTCTATCCAGAGCGAAGCTGTTCCCGGCCCAACGGCTAACAGAATCTCCTATCACACTTGCATAAGTATCCAATACTTAAATATGTGAGAACTATGACGTTAAGCTTCCATAACGCGCACAAGTATAATACTAGTCTATTCCGCATTATCGATGTCAAGTCTCGATAATACTACGACTAGGGATATTTAATGATTAAACCTTTCGTGGATTAATACTGTCTCATATTTTATTAATTTGGTACTAATCATATGGACTTTTATCATTTATATATCCAAATAATCCAATTACAAAATGATAAAAGAGCAATTTCCTTTGTCACATAGTTAATTTGTACAATGAACACAATGTCTTTTACAAATAGTGATTCTATGGGTCATAATTGTCCAACAATCTCCCACTTGGCCTAAAGCCAATCACTCAAGTGTCCAACACTTGAACTATGTACGGGTCACTCAAACTTTTGCTGAGATATAGCTTTCGTCAGTGGATCTGAAAAGTTATTATCTGAAACGATCTTTTCGATCTTTACATCGCCACGATGTACGATCTCACGAATCATATGTTTTGCATTTGGGTCCGAAGTTACTATTCATCAGTATTTTAACTTGTGTTTTTTGACCTATTTATGGTCTGAATTTTGGAAAATATTCAACTCGGAAGTTGTAGGTCTCGGTCTCAGCTTTCCGACGATATAAAATTCATAAAAATCGGAGTTCCTATGAAAACGTTTCGCCCCAAATACCATGGGCTATCCAAAGGGGACATTGTACAGTCTCGTCTTGGGACTTCGAAGAATTAACCGATCGTCCCCAAAATCATTCCATAAGTATATTTGAGTCTCAACATAATTTATTTTATGTGCCTTTGTCCTTTTCGAAACAGTACAGTTGTATATAGTAGTAACAACTACCGGTCGTTACAGATACCGAGAACTAGGGGACGGATGTTGATGGTGGTTTTTCACCCCCAAAAAGTCAGCATCCCGAGGAAGGGCAAGAAAATAATTTTCGCTTACGATGATGAGTTTTGTGATTAACAGAAGAAAAACCCAAGGTCCTCGTTGGGGCGAGATCAGGCAGAAGGGCCCGAGCCTGAGGCCAAAATTATTCCGACCTGCGGAGTTCATGATCCGACCAGATGAGGTCATGTTCCGACCAAAGGAGGTCATGATCCGACCAGAAGAGGTCACAATTATGTGACTATAGCAACTTGCAAAGTGATCCTCTGACATGTACCACCTTTACAGGCTGTCATCATAATTGTTTAGGCCAAAATTATTCCAACCAGAGGAGTTCATGATCCGACCAGATGAGGTCATGTTCTGGTCATGTTCCGACCAGAGGAGGTCATGATCCGACCAGAAGAGGTCACAATTATGTGACTATAGCAACTTGCAAAGTTATCCTCTGACATGTACCACATTTACAGGCTGTCATCATAATTGTTGAGTGTGGAAGTGTATAAAACATAGTGATTTGACGGGGAGTCAGATGGCAGGCTTTCTTTCAGCGAAGCAGTTGGGGCAGAGAGCCTGTCAATCTGCCGGATATCCACGTGGCTGACGTCATAGAGATATGAGAATAGTGTTGTATTTCTCTTAGTATATAAATGGAAGATAGTCTCATTTGTATAGGTTGGTTAGCAAAAGTCTCAAAAAGCACTACTGTAAAAACGCTACGAAGGCAAATAGCTCGGTAACATTAGACCACCTTTCAAACAGGTCGGCTGAGCTCGGTTTGATAATAAAAGTAACACTCTACTTTGTTCTCGTGGACGTAGGTTGGATTCACTCCGCCGAACCACGTAAACCCTCTTGTCGATTTTGTGTTTGCTTTGTCTTTTTGCCAAAATTTGTTTTTGGTCCCTCATAACTAAACAAATCCACGGTTAGAGAGGATTGTCCCGAGAGCACTATCCCGATATTACTCCTGAAACGAAAATCACCCGTCAACAAACCTCTTTAAATGGATAAGCCGAGAGCCTGTGTACCATCTCGAGTAAAAAATGATTATATAATGAACACATAATCAATGAAATACTAATTTATCTTACGATTATGCCAATTATGACCTCGTTGCCTCAGATCAGCGTGTGCGCGTGTTTACTCTCCTTTGATGCCGCTTACTTTCAAGTGTGAATGCATGTTAGCTTTTATAATTTCTGTTAGATCTCCGCTTAGACATTTCATTATTGAATTTATGCCTGTAGTTATTGAGAATACTAATTTGCTAGACGAGAGTGTTAACGAGTTTCACATTATTTTGATTTTACGATACTTAAATTTGTGACACATTATAAGATATTATTAAGTTATTATTATGAGTGATGAGTTTTCCAACAGTTGACCATCGTTTAAAAAAATAATGAGGGAGCTCTAAATGAAATGAAAATCTAAAACCAAGTAATTGGACTTGGCTTATAGTGGTCATGATGGGCCTTCCTAATTGGCCCATTGGACACCTCAAGTATATTCAATTACAAATCCAGTTTTTTGGGTTAAAAAAAATTAAGCATCTAAACAAAAACAAAACAAACCAAAAAAAAAAAAAAAAAAAGGGCAAAAATCATCCAGTAAGACCATGAAGAAACAAATCCTTGTCGTCATATTGGGCCTCCCTAACAATTGGACACCTCAAATATTTATAAAGGGCAGTTCAAACAAATATAATTCGGAAAGCCCAAAGGGGTATATAGCATTTGCCTCCCGAATTCGTTGTCCTTGCCTTTTAATTAAAAAAAAAAAAAAACCATTAAAAAGGGCAAAAATATTTCCATGAAGAGCATGAAAAACAAAATTAGAGAAGAGTGATATACATAAAGCGGGACATAATGAAGAAACATAGTAATTAATTAATCTCATTCCATGATATAAACGTTTTCTTAATCTTCACTCGTAACAGGAAGCCATTAAAAGGAAACCAAAACAGAGACACATAAATAACAGAGGCTACCCTTATAAGTAGCATTTAGGGAAGGAAGGTTCGATCGATGTACACATGTTTATGGGTTTTTTTTTTTTTTTTTTTATTTTTTTTAAATATGGAATTTAAAACTGTTTTTTTCGAAAGTCACGGATAGTAAATAAATTACCATCATCATCATCAGGAGGTTCAAAAGAAAAAAGAAGAAGAACCCAATTGAAACCCATCAGGCACTGCATCTGAAACCGGTGGCATGCTGCTAAAAAGCGGGCTGTGCTGCACATAATCACTAGAATCAAATCCAAAATATGAACCAGAAGAATTATCATCACTACTCCTCCCCATTGTATCAAACCCGTTGTTTGTCACCGAGCTCTGTTCATAAAATCCCATCAAATTCGCAGACCCTTCACTCCATGCCCCTTGACCCATTTCATAATTTGTCCCAGTAAAATCTGACATGTCACAAGGCAATGGAGGGAGCCCATTATTGGCCGGTTCGAGATGGTTGGAATTTGCAAATGTTGAGAACCCAGAAGAGAAATTGAGTCAACAATATTATTATTACAATATGAATCTTGATTGTTGATTATGGGTTGTTGTTGAAGATTTGGTTCTGGGTTAGGGTTAGGGTTAGGGTTAGGGATATGGAAGGAATATTGTTGTTGTTCATCAGGGGAGATGATGGAGGTGACAGAGGAACCAGGTGGCATGTCTGAGTAAACAAAGTTGGTGCGGGCACGAGGGCCACGCATTGAACGGGCAGCTCTGTCATATGCCAAGGCTGCTTCCTCTGCCGTGTCGAATGTTCCAAGCCAATGCCTTTCTTTTGTTGAAGGGTCTCTTATCTCAGCTGCATATCTCCCCCATGGCCTTCTTCTTACTCCCAAGAACCTGCTGCTTCCTGCAGGTGATGCTTCCTGTGCTTGTGTTTGCTTCTTCTTGCTCTTCGACGAAGATGAATTCATAATCATATTGATTGATAAAGATAGAACAAGAGGAACTTCAGATTGTGTTTTTAATTTCCCAGATAAACTTTGTCTGGAGTTTTGCTGATGCTTAGTTTGTGTTTTTGTAAATGCTGTTGCATGTGAATGTGAGCATGGGTCGTTATATATAGGGAGGAGAAAAAAATTATATGACAAGTCTCATTTATCTTCACTTTGCTATGTTCTTTTACCATTTTACCCTCTAGGGTTATGGGGTATTTTAATATTTTTTTTGTAATGATTTCATGTGGAGGTTTCAATCAAGTCTCATGTTCTTGACTTTAAAAATGTTTTCCATACTAAAAAGAATTAAAAAAAAAAACCAATCATATATGTTATCTTGGGATAAATTTTGATATATGTTAATAAACCAACAAAAAATTAGATTCAGATAATATTTTTGTTGTGATATATAGTTGTGGAAGAAATAATTTTGTATCAATTTCAGCCAATGAGTGCAATTATGTCAGCAACTAATGAAAGCTATAAAAGAATCTATGTATGAATCACTCTTCAAGGCCTCATCAATAACAGGAAAAAAAAATCCTCTAAAATCTCAGAGAAATGATCAATTTCAACTTTTAAATGATGGGGAAAAGGTCTATGAAACATAAGAAAAATTAAAATAAGAAAGTGGGTGGGCATGATTAGAGCTCTCACAATAACCATGCATGATAATAAACTTGTTAAGCATGTTCTCTTAGATACTTTGCTTCATAATTACTCTCCAATTAAAGTTTTAAATGCAAATTAACAAATACTTGGCATATATATATTGTTGGTTTGTGGATATAGTATATAGTCCAAAAATCTTGCATGTGAGCTTTCTCATTAATCATAGAGTTACATGAATGGGGAGCTAATAATGGATACCACATACACAATCTAATAAGAAATCAAATCATTACTTGTATATTATATATCTAAGTTTCAACAAATTAAGCAAAAGACTAAAGTATACAGTCGATCTTAGAACAGTCTATACAGGCGTTTGATTGAGATTTCAAATTTCGATCCAAAATTAAGACTCTCAATTTAAGATTAATTGTGTTCTATCATTTATTTTTAATTTATCTAAAAATTTATTGATAGGAATCATAATTTAGGAATTTACCTAGAGCTCCAAAATTCAATGATCTCTAATAAAGCATCAATTCCATGCACATTCCAATGATCATTGCTAATGGTTGGAGGCGTCCATGCATTTTTAAATTTTGTTGATAATGAGGTCACATCGATATAATTACACCAACCACAAAGGAGAGGGAAAAAAAATTGATTCCATGATTGTCCTATGATGCATCTTTTTTAAGCTTAACAACTTTATAATTAGTTTGTTCTAAAGCTTGGATTTCAATTAACCAATCTCATTTACTAATCATGTCATTAAAATCTTAAACATCTAGGTATTTCTAGAGCCTTACTTTATTTATCTTTGGATGCTCTTAAACATACATGCATTGTTCATACTTTGACCACATACCAAATCTATTCAAACATCTACTACCATATCAAACATTAATGAAACAAGAATCATTTGAGATAGTTTGAGAAAATTCTCCTAAGATTATCCACACACATGCCGTTCATTAATATGATACGAACTAAGTATATTTTAACCTTTTGTGTTTGTTTGTTTTTTTTTTTTTGAAATCGTTGTAAATCTCACCGTCAAACCACTCATTCCAGACTTAGACGGAGCAGGTAAAATCCCCGACTGTCCCAAACTCTTACAAGAAACACACTCCCTAAATTCGAACCCAGGACCTCAAAGTGAGATCTTGAACCCTACACTAGTACACTACCAAGTCACGCCTATTGAGGACAATATATTTTACCTTAAGATAATCTTTTCAATAATTTAAGATACCATTAAATGTTATTGTTATATGTCGAGCGATGTCGGAAAAGACCCAAATTGATACGAATAGAAATTAAAAAAAAAAAAAAAAAACCCAAATTTTATCGAGTTTATAAAATATTGATTTCAGATAAAATATAATGACGTCAATATGTAACCAACCACGCTAGTAGGGAAAAAAACTTGTAATGTTTAATTTGTTTGGTATCATCTTTTCAATAATGGTTTCATAAGACTAACCCTGCATATACATTCCCCTTCTCAAGTCAAGGGTATCTATGTGGTTTTTTTTTATCTATTAGATTTAATCCTCTAAATTTGAAAGAGGCTATGGGGATGATGTGGTGAATGAAAAGTATAGTTTAATTAAAAAGCACCTTGTTTTGGAATCATTATCTTGTGATTTTGCAAAGATGATCGTGAAAAAACAAAAACAAATTAATAAGTGATTATTTTTGAGTGGATTTTCAAAAAAGGGTTCATTTATTAATAAATTATCATATGAGATTAAGTTATTTAATCATATTTTTATGAGGTTTTAAAAGTGGGCATTAAAGGAATATCATTGCCTCAGCCATGTGCACCCAATTTGAACCATAAAAATCAATGATAAGTTCCATAGTCTTCCATCTTTTTCAAAACCCCAAGCTCCTTTTTTTTTTAATTTTTTTTTAAAATTTACTTGACTTTTTGGGTATTTTCATTTTCTTTTCTTCTTGCAAAATTTTGAAGTACATCTTTTAAATTATGATTGGGGATATAAGGAATTGAAATGAAGGGAAAACTTTGATGGGCAGCATGTGATGGAAACACATAGGCTTCCCTTTTTTTTGAAGAAAACAATTGCTAGGCATTATCTTAATTATTGAGACCAAAATGCAAAATTGTAATGGCCTTTGACCAACAATCACACTATATGATTCATTAGGTATTCTTATTACAATATAATAATGATTTAATCATAATATTAACTTCTCACTAATCATATTTAGAGTTTGGTGGATTATTATTTACTCAATATTAGTAATTAATCATCTAAACTTTTTAATATTATTATACGAGTTGGTTATATAATATTAATATTGTAACTAGAAATTAAGTTCGATGGAAGCCATAATATATATAAACACTAACGAATTTATGAGGACAACAATTAAAATTTACATAGAATATTAAAATTTCTGTTTAAACCCCATATTTTCTAAACCTCTTATATCAATATAGTTTCGCAATGGTTCTATATATGATCATATATAAATGTTGATGTATTCAATGTTAGGGAGCATTTTTATTCAAATTTTTTACTTTCAATATTCATTTTTTCAACCTCTCTAATGAACATGATATTATGCTTTTATTTTGTTTTCAATAAACAATCTGATAAATTTTTTTTTTTTTTGGTTAGAAAACTGTTGAGACTTAGGAGTAGATAGATATATTTCTCTAATATTACCGGTAGCGAAGTCATAACTTTAATTTAGTGGAGGTAAATTTTGATATTCACAAAAAGTGATAGATACTTGTCACACCTAATATATTTTAGCATGTCAAATATAGCTATGTGGTTCATGCATGTGAAGTTTTATGCTCACGTAGGGTCTGTATGTGTGTCGATCGAGACCTTGAATCAAGTTCACGTACGAGCATTTGAACAAGTTTTGCATTCATTCAAGCACTGGGATCAATATATCGATCACAGTACCGACATACCAGTGTAATAGAGCATTTGACATAGCCACTGGAACCGACATATCGGTGGCCTGGGAGTCACGTACCCTTTCTGGAATCGACATACTGGTGCCAACTCACCCATACTGGTCCATGTGTTCGATTTTTTTTCATTGAACTCATTTCTTCATCGTTATTCTTCGTCTCTCACATTTACCCCTCAACGTTTTGCCCATTTTCAAGCCCAAATCTTGACATTTCATGCATTTCCAAGCTCCAGAAAGATCAAGTGAGCTTCTAAATCTCCATTTTGACATTTATTTTGCATGATATCATGGATTTCTCAAACCCACGAATTTGACTCATTTTGATTTTTCATTATTTTGCATGATTAGGTTATTAATCATGTATAGTTTAGTGAGTATTGTCATGATATGTGCATGATTTGAGTTGAAACACATTGTATGTTATGGATTGAGAAACCCTAGGATTTTGAAGGGTTTTGTCATGTTATGAAATCCATGAATTGGGGGGGGGGTTTAGTTCTTATGATTTGAGTGATAATCCTGTTTAAATAACTGTTTATTAGCATGAAATATGTATGGTTTAAGTTGACTAAACCACCAAGGGTTTGAGTTGGTTATAACCACGAGTTTGGGTGGTTTGGTATAATTATGCATTAAATTTCATGTTATGAAAATATATATTAAGTTAGAATCATGTTAGTGATGTTGAAATTATAATTGGTAAAAAATGATTTTGATACCATGATACATGTTAGAGGTTCGACCGTGAACTACCCTTAACGTTGTTATGGATGTTTTGAGTGACAATATCGATCATGTTGAAATGTTCATCTAGCATGTCACGAGCATGACACGTCACGAGCATGTCACGTAGTGGTAGCATCCCAGCTTAAGTTTAGCATTGCCTTAGCTTAAGATGTTAAGTAATCGTCTTAAGCTATCACATCAGCATAAATACATGTATCACGACATTCACGAGAATGTTTAGATTCGTATGTTTGAGTATGCTAATCATACTTGAACACATGATAGATTTCACGCAGGAATCCTTCAAGTTGTATTCGGGCACGCCAACGGTAGGACGTTAGTTCTGTGAGTGAATGCTACCCTTGTCTCTGTGTTTTTATGTTTTCAAGTTATTTATGTTTATGATATACTTTATGTTCATTATATGTAATATAATTTACGTTCTACGTCTTACGTTTCAGCTTAAGTTTTCAGTTTAAAATTTAGTTACGTTTTTAATTGACGTATTCAGTTTAATGTATTCAGTTTATGTTTTCAGCTCATACTATCAATTTACGTTTTCAGCTTATGTATTCAGTTTACGGTTTCAATTTACATTTTAGTTAAAGTTATGCATCGCATACGAGCATTGTAAGTTTCCATAACTCATGTTTCAGATTATAAGTTTCCATTTAGAAGTATTGGTTAGGATCCGTTTGGACGACGCTCATCCCATACCTATTCTGGAATAGGTAATATGTCACAAACGAGCATTGTTTGTATAAGCTAGTACACATATCGTTGATGTTTATGATTCCATATTTGACGTTTTCAATCGTAGTTCATGTTTATAGCTTTCAGTCTATGAAGTTCATGATTTTCAATCACATTTCAGTTTACGATCAATCTATTTCCAAGCATCATGATTTCAGCTTATAGTTCATGTTTTCTGGAGTTACGTTTTCAGTTTACGTTTTCATGTTACAAGTTTAAAGTTTATATTTGCATCTCATGTCTAATATGACTACATGTTTCACTAGACGTTTAAACATCTTTTCATATGTCATGCTCTCAGGTTTTCAGTTTATGTTTTCCATGATTTTCATGTAAGCTTTTCAGAAAATGAATTACAAGAACAAGTAATAAAATATTTTCAAATCACTAGTTGAGTACCGTCCCTCATGTTTAGTATTCCGGGTATGCTCATAATGCCTTATGGGGCGCTGATCACCCACATAGGCTTGTTCATGTTCATGTTCCCTTATTTATGCGATGACAGGTCCCGTTAAGTAGGTTTTATGCCCCCAGATTATGATACTAGTGAGTATTTCATGAGAATGAGTTTATAAGCATGTTACAGATTTCAGTTAATAATTATGATTTAGTTTTCAATCCATGTTTACGTATTATTTACATATTTCAATTTCAGCTCATGTTTACGTTTTACAGTTTCCAACTATATTTTCACATTTAAAGTTTCTAGTCATGTCATATTTTCGTTTGACATATACAACTTTTAGTTATGTTTTATAGTTAACGTCAAGTTACGATTTTCAGTTTGCTTTGACGTTTCCAAGTTAGGTCTATAGTTTTCAGCTTTACGTTGACGTTTACAGTTCACGTTGTAATTATAGGGTCACGATGTGATTTCGGCTTTCATGTTATTATGCTCAGTTTCCAGTTATGTTACAGGTTCTCAGATCATGATATAGTCTTAAGTTTATGTATGTGAATTTCATAATGTACCACAATCCAGGTTTGGTGTAGTTATCTAGTTAAATTACGAATACGACATATGTTGGGGTTGGTGCTCACAGCGCCAATTCCCGGTTGTATTTCTTTATGAATACTTTTATAAAACATTATTATTTTGAATAATATATGCAGTTTCTATAATATAATGTATCTCATAATATGGTAAAGACGTAATTACCTTAGAATGACTAGTCATGATGCAGTTGCAAAAGCGTCGCAACTGACATTGAGTTGTATCATGACGTTGTCATTCTCAGACAGTTCCTGGTCAAGGTTTACACTACTTGGTCAGTATAGTAAACCCGTTGAGACCGGTACATGTCGTATACTGGAATATATGATTCCAATGGTTTCTCAATGAACCATAAGTCTTGGAGACTAGTATAGACATGTAGGTGTTTATAGCGGATAAACACTGAACGACTCACCGGAGATTCTTAATGGATGGTACATCAACGTCAATAAGAATCTTATCGGGTTGAGTAGCACTTGTGATTCTTAGACTTGAGATGCCACTGTGGGCACATGAGACATCTTCTACACTTAGATGGCAGTCACGTCACCGATCTATTTAGATCAGACCTCCTCCTGTTCGTTGGGTGTAGATAGATCCTCAGGGTGTCATGTGTGTATCAAGATAGGATCCGTCAGTTCTGTGTATCAGAGCATATGTAGTCCATATGATTAGCAATCAGATAAAAACCATGGGCCCGTGGTACAATTTGGAAGTTAGTTCTAAATGTTCTTTTTTTTTAGATTGCTAATAGAATAGACGACTGGATAATCCCTATAGAGATTTGACGTTTACATCTATATCTCTGGGATTTATCCGGATACCTGTGACAGAGGAATTATACATTTGCCATGACCTCGACCTGTATGATTCAGCGAGTTTATCCGTGATCGTCATAATTTACGGATGAATAAATTATGGACACGAAATTGGATTTCGTGACGGATATGCTTGAATCTAGAGAGTTTCACTAATGAAATATACTCGTAGAGTACTAGGGCAACATTTATAAATAATATTGATTATTTATAAAGTTGTTTAAAGGTTAAACGTAAAATACATGTAAAGGGACCCGATAGTCGTTTCCTTAATTTTTGTGTATTTGCATTTAATACTTGATTAATTCAAATACACATTAATTAATTGTCAAATTGAGATATTTGACTAATATCACAAATATATATGTATTTAATATTTAATGTAAATATAATACATATATTTAATATATTTGTATTTAAATAATTATTTAATTATTTAATTGTTAAATAATTAAATTAATTAAAAATATAAATATCCTAAGTTGAGATATTATTTGGAGATGCTTTAGTTGCAATTGTTGACTTGTTTGAATTTATCATTAAAGTGTAATGATCATTTAATCAAGTTGGCAAGTTGAAATTCAAATGAAATTAAAACAAAATGTATTTATTTTTTTCCTAGCCAAATTCGGCCAAGGGTTAAAAATACACAAGTATATATTGTTTTGTTTCTTTTAGGGTTTGAATAACCTAATACACTTTATCAAAAACTCCATTAAAACAAAGCAAATAAGGTAGAGAGAAAGAAAAAAAAATCAAAGAAAAGCGTGGAATTTAGTAAGTATTTCCAACCTTCCATTAGAGAGTAAATTGTTCCTCTTGTTGTGGGCTTCACTTGGTGATGTTCTTAAGTTTTTCTATTCTTTATTCTTTGTGTTTTTTATGGATGAAAGTATGATGAAGGGGTTAAGCATGTATGAAGTTGGAAGAATGTTACTAGTGATGTAGTAAGCACTCTTTTAATGGTTTTAGAACCTTGTTGCTAATCTAGAGTTGTTGACCCACTCTTAAATGACCTAGATTTGATCTATAGTTATTTCATTGTGTTGAGACTTGATTTGGATGGAAGAAACATGATTGAAGTATTGTATTTAACCAATTTGGTCTAATTTGTCCAATTTGAAGAAATTGATGTTGGTTTTAGCTAAGGTCCCAAGATCATAAACAAGCATGAAATATGTGTGAATACAAATCAACGAAGTTGCGGAATACTTACATCGATCGGTTGAGCGACGCGGAGACGAACAAAAACTGAAAATCTGCTCCCTCCAAGGTCACGGCAGTGCACTGTCACAGCCCTCCATTTTCGGTTCCATCTTCAAGTTTTTTTTGAGCTCCAAGCTTCGTCAAACGATCCCCGGCTCATGGGTGGACTTCCCTATCACCTTCGCATGTCTCTCGGAGTGCTAGCTCTTGTGATTTTTGCCAAAAAAATCACACACTCATGCTTCCCAAGTTCACTGTTTATTGACAGAAACCAGTGAAGTTTTTGCCCCTCCATGGGCGTGAAGAAGATAGAGATGAGAGGAAGAGAGAGTTGTGTAAGTTGTTAAGGAAAGTGTATCAAATACATTTTATTTGATTTTCAAAAAATCAATTAAATGGATTTACCAAATTTGGCTTCAAAAGTCAAATGGCAACAACCATTCCAATAACTACAATCAATCACATCAATCACATCAATCAATCAAGTCACATCACTCAAAGTGACAAGTGATTTGACGCTTGATGTGACTAGCGATTTGACGCTTGATTTGACTTGCGTGCCGCACTTGAATTCGAAATGTGAATGCGCTCGCAAATAATCTCGGGCTCGGGTTCGCTAATTCCAAATTAACTAATTTTCCTTTGCGTCGTAATTAAATGATTACGCCTAGCGAAATCACTATTCACGTCGCTAACGAATTAATTCTAAATTAACTTGTTCGCCCGAATTAAAATCTAATTTCAATTCCGCGTCGAAATCCAATTTCGTTTAATATATCAAATATATTAATTTATCGATTAATTCCAAATTAACCGTAATCTCTCTTTTAATGATATTTTATCCCAGATAAAATATCTCTGTAATTAATCTCAGATTAATTTTCTCTCTCTTCTAATTAATCCCAAATTAATTTAGAGTGCGAGTCATACGTCATCGGTGAATCTTTGGGAAGCGACCCATTAGATCCTCAGATATGTTGGCAGTAAATTCGGTCGTCGGACTATCCGAACACGTAAGTACCAAGTATTCGGTTGGCTTCTAGCAAAGCGCCATGACTACCCAATTCTCCAGAAACATGCTTAAATGAATAAGCGATCTATACCAGGCATAGTATACGTAGTATTGTGTATGTCGATCCAGTATCGGATGATCACGTGCTAGGCCTGGGCTGGAATTGTGTCTGCCCCGTACGAAGCACATGTCGGATGTCTGGTAACTAGTCTCTATAATCGGATAAACATGACCTTGTCATTTTATCCCGATGACTGCAGTACTTAAGAGTACTAGTACCGTATCCTACGTGACCATCATCTCCATATGACTGAAGTGATACTTCCGTCTTGACATCACACCCAACACACTACGATTCTCAATATACCCAGCATAGGCGTACACAGAACATGTTAAAGCCCTGGACGACCGCAACCAAAGTATATTGATTGTCGCAAGTATTATCGATGCAAGTCTCAAAATAAGACCAAATACATCTACCGTGATTTCGGACTTCCATAGACACAGTCATACTACCAATGGAATTCCGAGGGGGTTTATCCAGAGCGAAGCTGTTTCCCGTACCATCGGTAAAACACAACCTCCTATTACACTTACATGAGTATCCTATACCCAAATTTATGAGAACTATGCCGTTGTGCCCTCACAACGCGCACAAATGTAATACTAGTCTTTTACGTATTTATAGATGTCCAATCTCGATAATACTCTGACTAGGGATATTTAATGATTTATCCTTCGTGGACTGATACTGTCTCATATCTTTCTCAATCCAGGAATAAATCATAGGGACCTCTCATCATTTATACATCTAGGTGATCTAATCACAAATGATAAGAGTGCAATCTCCTTTGTCACATAGTTAATTTATACAACAACACTGTGATCTGTACAAATAGTGACGCTGTGGGTCATAATTGTCCAACAATCTCCCACTTGGCCTATAGCCAGTCACTCGAGTGTCTGACACCCGAACTATGTACGGTTGGCTCAAACTACTGAGAAAAGGCTTTCGTCAGCGGATTTGCATGACTATCATTTGATACGATTTATTCGATCATCACATCGCCACGATGTATGATTTGAACGAATCAGATGAATAGTCGAAGTATTTATCTGGATCGTTGATGAGACCATTAATTCTTTAGCCTGTGCTGACGCCTAGCTCAGCTGTTAACAGAATTATATCTAATCTAATTAGATTATTATCGATCCAAATGGCTTCTATTGCTGCCTCAGCTGCAGCAATAACCCGCATTTATTGTTTATTCGGTAACAGTATCTTGCTTGGAAGATTTCCAGCTCACCGTTCCGTTATTCAAACTGTATAGTACTGTTTGCGACTTATAGTCGTCTTTATCGTTAGGAAATTTGCTATTATGATCCCAGTCACTTCAAGTTCTCCATCTCCATAGTTTAAGACAACATCCTTAGATCTCTAAGATACTAAGTATGTTCTTAACATCAATCCAGTGACTATCACTCAGATTGGCCTGTTTGTGAATCCATATGCTCAAAGCGTATGAGACACTAGGTCACGTACATTTTTCAATGTACGAGTTTTCTCGAAATCCAAGCTTTCACCGATTATTATTTTGGGAATTTCATTTCCAAGAAATGACATATTATCATTATTTATTTATAGGACATTTATTATCAGTGCGCTCCCACTAACCTCCTTATATACACAAGAATCATTTTCGTTTTGAATTAAATCATAAACTATTATGATTACATCAAAACAATAATTCCAAGAACCTAATGCTTGCTTCAATCCAAACATGGATAGAATAACCAGCAAACCTTGTTTGCTAGTTTTGGTACGACAAAATCGTCAGGATGTTGTAAACATCCTCCAAAAGGTTTCCTTTTTCAGGAAAGCGATTTTCCCATTCAGCTGACATATTTCATAAATGAAACATGCAGCTTAAACAAACATTATCCAAATGGATTTACCGTGGCAACAGTTAAAAGGTTGAATCGTAATCAACACAATGTTGATAACGATACATTTCCGCTAAAAGCCTAGCTTTATACGTTGGTATGTTGCCATCCATGTATGTCTTCCTTGAAGATTTATAAAGTACCAATAGGCACAATGCCTTGCGGTACATCAGCTAGTATCCAAACTAAGTTGATTATACATGGAATCCATTTCGGACTCATGACACTTTGTCACAATAGGGAGTTGATACCTTGTATCACTTCCTCATACGTAGTCAGTTGGTATTCCTCAATAATATAGACATCTTTATGAGGTGAGATCAGAAACCCATACCCCAGGTTGTTTTCTGACTCTCTCCGACCTACGCGGTTCTTGTGTATTCGAATATTATTGGTAATAGTTTCATCCTTGATGAACTATTTAAGTTCCATTAAGATTCGGTGCCTTGGAATAGTATTACTCCGTTTTTCATCGAGTTTTACTATCCTCCCACTTACCACTGCATATCGGTTTTCCTCTTAGGAAAACCACATGGTGAGGCGCAACATTACATTGTTCTCTAGTGAGTTGTATAAGTACTATACTTATGGTATCCCTAGGATAACCTACAATTGGCACTTATCCAATTTGGGTTCTAGTTTGGTATCATCCAAACATATGCCCAGCATACCCAAATATTTAGGAATGAGAAACCCAGTTTCTTTCCTGTTCATATCTAATATGTAATCTGTCAAACAGATTTTTATAGAACCTTATTCTAAATAAGTTCTGGCACTGTTAATGTTTATCCGTTGAAGGAAATGGTAGCTCAGAGCGACTCATGATTAACCTTAATCATGTCTAACATAATTCGGTTACTCAGTTCGGACACACCGTCACTTTGACGTGTTCCGGGAGGAGTCCTCATTTGAAAGAATACTTTACTCTTTCAAGTATATAAGAAACTTATTGCTTAAGTATTTTCCATTACGGTCTCACCGTGACGGTTTAATACTTTAGCCGGTCCGTTTGTCTACTTCGTGTCGAAACTTTAAAAGTTTCCGATTTGTGTTTCAAAAGAAACACATAACCATAACGCGATGCCACATCCGTAAAGGTAACAAAATATTTATATCCACATCTAGCCTAGCTAGACATGGGCCCACTTGCTTCACTATGAACTAGGGCTAACAGATCAGTGGCATTTACGCTTTTACCAAGTAAATAGTGTTTTAGGCATTTTGCCCAATAAACTAGATTCATAGACTTTATTTGAATGGAATCAAATTAGTCCGAGTACCCACTCTTCAAAAGTGTGGATATACGAGTCTTGTTTAATTGTGTCCCAGACAACAATGCCACAATATGTTTCTTCTGATCAAATCAGTTTGAGCTATTTGTTTGTCATGTTATATATTTGAGATTTATTTATATTCAAAATATAAATGTTGTTATTCACATCTAATGTGTTTATCTTAATATTATCTTTATATAATAAAACACTTTAGTGTTCTAGAATATAAAGGTTCACCCGCAGCGGGTTAAACACTGATATAGAGATAATGTATCTAGTCAAACTAGTTACATTATAACAGTTTCCAAATTTAGGTACACACTCGAAGGTAGTTCCTAAACTTAGGTATCTACGGTTGAAACATCGACTTTCATCCCGTTTCCAAATCGCAGATTAATCTCGATTGAAGTCAGTATCCTGCTCATAGCAGATTCTGAACATCAGTATAAATTTATGTACCACACTAAGTATTTAAAATCCAATTTAATACTAGTAGTGAACATAATTATGACAAACATATTTGAAGTCAGAGCCTTGCTCGTTCTTCAATTCCTTCATGTCTGCTTTGTCCAAACGGCAGTCACGCTTCCGCGATCCCGTTTGCCACAATTTAGGCAGACATTTTGGGATATGTCCTTTATCATCCTAGAAGATTATAATGATTTTGCCTTTGCCAGTTTCACATTCCAGTAGCCTTTGGCCAAGCCTCGGGTTTCTAGAATATAGAAGTAAGGTGCGCCTTGCGCTACTTGCCTAATTGCAAACTTTTGACTTCGTCTCCTTGAGAATAGTCATTAACTCTCCAATATTTACTATTGCAATTTAGTACTTCTAAAATCTAAGTATAGATTTATGAAGATCCTTCAATTTCTTTATCATACTTTAAGGATCTAATCCTTAATTCTGATTCAGAAATTAAGGAGTCTACTGCGGTAAGTATAATGGATTAAGTACTAAAGTTATCATCACATGAATCTTCCAAAGATTATGCTCTACTATTTGCTTAACTTCGGGCTTAGGCATAATATGTTATTTTATCAAATAAAGTAACTTATTATTTCCAGGACCATCTTGAAATTATTCCCAATTTGAAATTAAACCATTTAAATACATTTTCCCTAGAATTATGTTTTAATGTCAATCTTTCAATTTTATCTTGATTTTAATAGTCCAACTATTTAATCAACGATTTAGGTATACTATTTATTATAATGATTTCAATAGTCCAACTATTTAATCAACTATAATTTAATAGATTAAAATCAATTATATTGATTACTATAATCCAATTATAAAATCAACTATAAATGAATAGTTTGAATACAGTCCAACTGTTTATTAAAACAACGTTTAAATATTAGTCCAACTAACATTTAATTTCTTTGACGAATGATATTGATTGAGCGCGTATGGCAAGTAATTGAACAAATATTGCAAATTCAATTCTTGCCTCCCACTATTTTTCAGCGAGCCTCTAACCCTCTGTCGAGTACTCGGGAAACCGTGTTCCTAGTGGGCTAAGATCCCGTTAAATATCACACAATCTTGACTTTGGCCAACAAATTGTATGATAATTAACTAGGTAGATCTCTAAGATCGATTGGATCCAATCCAATTCCTAGATCCGGTAGAAGGACATCCAAGTCCGAAACATATATCTTATATATGCCAATACATTCAATGTATTACCTAACATTTTTCCTCTGAATCAACTAAGCCTTGGCTTTGGCACAACAAACTTAGTGATCCCAGTTAAGCGCGACCCATTGACCATGGAAAGCTTCGTAATCAATGTCGATGGACAAGAAGTGGTCTTGACTTTGGCCAACAAACCACAACTTGGACAAGACACCAATATGGAACAAAGCTCCCGTGATTCAAACATATCCTCGACGGACAAAGGCCTTGACTTTGGCCAACAAGCCAATGCCAGTCTCGAATCTTGAGTGAGAATCACTCAATGGAAGGAAATACTCTTAATATTTTGCGAGGGTTTTTCGAGTACAAATTGGCAACCAATTTATTATCTTTGTTAAGGTCTCATCATCATACACCCTTAAACATGCATTCTAAACACATAATAAAGCGCATATGAATAAAATAATAATGATATGCGGATGAATACTTTACACATTGATCCTAGATCAAATCTCTCAGTTTCTCTCTCCCGCTAGCACATGTATTACTTCTACCCGTTACACTACACTTCTAAAGAAACCTCATTTACATTGAGGGGAATAGGTGAGAAGAGAATACAAAGAGTAAGGAGGTGATAAGGCTGGACACGCAGGTCCAATTAATAAATCAAATTTATTACAACAATTTCTAAAATTGTCTCACCCATCTAATATCCATCCGATATACATTATTCATGCATCGCAACATGTATTCACACACAGCATGTTATCAATCAATCTAATCAAATTAATTAATCTGATAATTAATGATCATCCAATGTTCAAACACGATTTGATTTTGCTCGAGTCAAACTCGTTTTGCGAATAAGTACTCAAAGTACGAATTCTCGAATTAAATTAAACTACATCATTAAATCCAATTTAATATTGTATTTAATAAATACTAATTCATTTATTTAATTCCAAATTTAACATTACACTTTATAATAAACCTTTTACGATTTAAATTCCAAATTTAAATCGTTACGGGTCTCAAGCCCGATTAACGTCCAACGTCAATTCATTTACAGTCCAATGGGCTTTTAATTAATTTCTTAAGGCGTGGACTTTTGGTCAACTCTCGGGTCACGAATAACCAAAATCCAATCCGGGAATTACCCCATAAGCCGAGAAATCAATTTTGGCCTTAGGCCCAATTAAACTTTAAAGGTCCATTAAGTCGCATTTGGGCTTTATGGAAACGGTTTTGGGCCCAATTGGATCCAATCCATTTGGCCTAAACCCCTTGGTACACCCAAGCCTAATAAGCCCATAACAACACAACAAGCCCAAATCCAATTTAAGGCCCAAATAATTAAATTCAAAAAATTCCAAATTCCCATTTAATTACATAAAGTGTATAACACAATTAATTACCAATTCAATATTTTCCCAAAACACCAATTAGCCCAATTAATCATGTTCATTTTCATCATCACATGTCCAACACATTTTGATTAAAATCAAACCCACTTACATGCTTATAACTCTCGGCATTCATAGGGAATTTTAAATCGTTTTCGATTTAATCCAATTGAATCCACAATCAATATTAAATCAACATTCCCAATTGATTCAAGTCATCCAATGATGACTTGAAACAAAAAATCACCAAGACACTTAGGGCTCTAACTCTCGGCCAACACCAAGAAAATTGGGGAAATTTGTTCCAAACACAATTTCAACAAATTGATCCAATCAATCCTCAATTAAAACACATTTAAACATATTCATTCATCCAATTTCATAAATCATGCTCAAATACATTTTTACCCAAATTTTTACCCTAAGTTAATTTCATGCTTTAACCTTGCTCTAGATGCCATTGTTGGTTTTAGCTAAGGTCCCAAGATCATAAACAAGCATGAAACATGTGTGAATACAAATCAACGAAGTTGCGGAATACTTACATCGATCGGTTGAGCGACGCGGAGATGAACAAAAACTGAAATTCTGCTCCCTCTAAGGTCACGGCAGTGCACTGTCACAGCCCTCCATTTTCGGTTCCATCTTCAAGTTTTTTTGAGCTCCAAGCTTCGTCAAACGATCCCCGGCTCATGGGTGGACTTCCCTATCACCTTCGTATGTCTCTCGGAGTGCTAGCTCTTGTGATTTTTGCCACAAAAATCACACATTCATGCTTCCCAAGCTCACGGTTTCTTGACAGAAACCAGTGAAGTTTTTGCCCCTCCATGGGCGTGAAGAAGAGAGAGATGAGAGGAAGAGAGAGTTGTGTAAGTTGTTAAGGAAAGTGTATCAAATACATTTTAATTGATTTTCAAAAAATCAATTAAATGGATTTACCAAATTTGGCTTCAAAATTCAAATGGCAACAACCATTCCAACAACTACAATCAATCACATCAATCAATCAAGTCACATCACTTAAAGTGACAAGTGATTGGACGTTTGATGTGACTAGCGATTTGACGCTTGATTTGACTTGCATGCCGTACTCGAATTCGAAATGCGAATGCACTCGTAAATAATCCAGGGCTCGAGTTCGCTAATTCCAAATTAATGAATTTTCCGTTGCGTCGTAATTAAATGATTACGCCTAGCGAAATCACTATTCACATCGCTAACGAATTAATTCTAAATTAACTCGTTCGTCCGAATTAAAATCTAATTTTAATTCCGCGTCGAAATCCAATTTCGTTTAATATATCAAATATATTAATTTATCGATTAACTCCAAATTAACTGTTATCTCTCTTTTAATGATATTTTATCCCAGATAAAATATCTCTGTAATTAATCCCAGATTAATTTTCTCTCTCTTCTAATTAATCCCAGATTAATTTAGAGTGCGAGTCATACGTCATCGGTGAATCTTTGGGAAGCGACCCATGAGATCCCCGTATATGTTGGCAGTAAATTCGGTCGTCGGACTATCCGAACACGTAAGTACCAAGTATTACGTTTTACCGATTTACAAGACAAGGTTGGCTTCTAGCAAAGCGCCATGCCTACCCAATTCTCCAGAAACATACTTACAGGAAAAAACGATCTATATCAGGTGTAGTATATGTAGTATTGTGTATGTCGATCCAGTATCGGATGATCACGTGCTAGGCCTGGGACTGGAATTGTGTCTGCCCCGTACGAAGCACATGTCGGATGTCTGGTAACTAGTCTCTATAATCGGATAAACATGACCTTGTCATTTTATCCCGATGACTGCAGTACTTAAGAGTACTAGTACCGTATCCTACGTGACCATCATCTCCATATAAATGAAGTGATACTTCCGTCTTGACATCACACCCAACACACTACGATTCTCAATATACCCAGCATTGGCGTACACAGAACCTGTTAAAGCCCTGGACGACCGCAACCAAAGTATATTGATTGTCTCAAGTATTAGCGGTGCAAGTCTCAAGTTAAGACCAAATACACCTACCCTGATTTCGGACTTCCATAGACACATAGTCATACTACCAATGGAATTCCGAGGGGGTCTATCCAGAGCGAAGCTATTTCCCGTACCATCGGTAAAACACAACCTCCTATTACACTTGCATGAGTATCCTATACCTAAATATATGAACTATGCCATTGTGCCCCCACAACGCGCACAAGTGTAATACTAGTCTTTTACGTATTTATCGATGTCCAATCTCGATAATACTCTGACTATGGATATTTAATGATTTATCCTTCGTGGAATGATACTGTCTCATATCTTTCTCAATCCATGAACAAATCATAGGGACCTCTCATCATTTATACATCTAGGTGATCTAATCACAAATGATAAGAGTGCAATCTCCTTTGTCACATAGTTAATTTGTACAACAATACCGTGATCTGTACAAATAATGACGCTATGGGTCATAATTGTCCAACAATTGAAAACTTAGGGTTTAAGACCACTTCCAAATTGGGGCTTTTCATTTATATGGTGTATTTGGATGTGTATATGATGCATGTAAAATATTGGGTTGATTGGATTTTACCTTGATGAGTTTTGAACCATGGAAGTGCAAAATGCACCATTTTCCCTTTAGGAAGCTCTCGGCCAAGGGCCAAAAATTTGGGAATTTATTTTGTAATTTGAATTTCAATATGTATGACATGTTAAATTCATATATGTAATGATTTAGAATCATCCAAAATCGTTTCGAACAATTTCGGATTAAAATAAATAAATTATTGTGTTTAAAGGCAATTCGGTAAATTCACATAAATATGATTTATAGTGATTTTTGCTATACTTGACCAACGTTGGCTCCATACCCAAGATAAGGTGTGGGAAGGCTGTGCTTTCTAGGGGTAAAGGCCTTATTCAATTCCTCTACCTTTCGGAAGTGGAATCGCGGCCTTATTTGTTTGGTAAAGGCCTTATTCTATTCCCTTTCCTTTCGGAAGTGGAATAACGACCTTGGAAGTTGGAAGAAGGAGCAAGGACCCTATCCGTGATTCTGCTATTTACTGAAATAATTCTTCCTATTGAATTAAGGAAAAAACGGTAGCTTGTATCTCGCTATTCTTCAGTGAAAAGGAAAAACCTAATTAGATTTCATAATTTTATTATTGGATAATAAAATAAATAAGTTTATTTTATTAATCCGAGAAAAAGTTTTGAAATTGAAAAATTTGATTTTCCACTGTTTCTGCTGCGTTACCGGTTATCCGCAATAAAATCCCTACAAAATGGTATCAGAGCTCGTCTGATTCTAGGCCTCCTAATATGATTAGCCCTTTAATTCAATGTTTAATCATGTTTTCTTGACTTTATACATGCATGTTATATTCTAATTTGATTAGATTTAGGGTGTATGACACTTAGCGTAAAATCCCTAATTAATATGGTTTAAATGTAATTATGTATTTGATGCATGTTATGTGGTCCGTCTTGTCAATATGGTTTATAAATATTTCTCTGTGACTACATCTGAGACCGTGCCTATACTGTGAGGGTGTAGCCGATAGAGATTTATTTATACCGGATGTATATCAGATACTAGATAATTCAAGAGAAAGTGAAATCCTGAACGTGCCCTAGCTATCAGGGTTACGCAAGTAACTTGAGTTTATCATTGACGAGTTTAACCTTGGTACGTCTCCTTGTGGGCATGCCTTAGCAGCGACAACGAGAAACGACCGGACCGGAAAACCCATGAGTCACTAATGAGTGATTGACAAATGAGTTGTCTACCTGATGAATACACGTAGGTGAGACCGTGCCTCTGCTGTGAGCTAAAATATATTCACGGGATCCACTTTTCACTATTTGTATTTAATTTAATTATTAAATCTTTGTATTCTGTTTGGGGATTACAGTATTGCATGATTAGTGGGAGAGGCATTTTTAGATTAAAAATCCATGATCTAGTTTATGCTTTTGATATTATATGAAACTGCTTATTTTCTGCTAACCGTTTTTCGTGATCTATATGATAGATTTGCGATGGCGGCACCATCCACTAATCAGTTTGCGCGTATGCTTGATGCGAACAAACTAAAGACGCAGAGAACTTTGCTGATTGGGATATGGATTTGAGGATTGTCCTCGATTCCGAGAGGCTGGGATATGTTCTTGAGGGTCCACTGCCCCTTGCTGTGGCAGAGGACGCTTCACCGGAGGAACGCGAAGTCTTCCAAGCTTGGAAGGATGATGATTAAAGGGTTAAATCATACATCTTAAGTTCGCTTTCACCGGGACTCAAGAAACAATATTATGGCATGTCAGATTCCTATACTATGATGACACGATTAAGACAATCGTTTGAGAACCAAGAACAAGTAGTTGTTCATAAGGTCGCAATGGAACTGTTCCATGCGCGATTGGATGAGGGGCAAGCTGCTAGCCCGCATGTTCTTCAAATGATCAATTTGTTCAATCAATTGAGGCAACATAATCTCATTCTGAATGACATTCTCGGTAGGAGTGTCATTCTTGGTTCTCTCCCAGCTTCTTATCGCCAGTTCGTGATGTACTTCAACATGAACGGGACTATCTGTACCTACCATGAGTTACATAGGATGTTTCTCACGGCGGAGGAGGACCTCAAGAAGGGAGTACCGACTCGCCCTCCGAGACCCACTTCTCTTTTGCTTCTTCCCAGGCTTGGCGAAAGGGAAAAAAGAAGAAATGGAAAGAAGAAGAAGGGTTTCGGTCTCAACCATAGGCAAAGATAGCTAAGCCCAAAAGGCTTCTGAAGACAAGTGCCATCACTGCAGCAAAGTCGGGCACTGGAAAAGGAACTGTCCTGACTACATAGCCCAGCTGAGGAGGGAGAGAGCATCTACATCAGATACATTATTTTTTTAGTTATTGATATATCTTTGGCTTGTGAAGCCGTTACATCCAACTGGATTTTAGATTCTGCTTGTCCCATTCACATTTGCAATTCGTTGCAGATGCTGAAGGAAAGTAGAAAACTGAAGCCTGGAGAGATGTAGTTGCGATTCGGGAGTGGAGACTCTCTGGATGCAGTTGCAGTGGGAGTATGCGAGATCTCATTGCCGAATGGGACACTTTTGTTAAATGACTGTGATTTGTGCCTGAATGTGTAGCTAATATTATATCACTTTTTGTATTAGATACATAAGGCTTTTGTATTAATATTAAGAACTGTTCTTTATATTTATATGATAAAAGTAATATTCAGATCCTTTGTTGTCCAAACCAGCATGGTCATTATACATTGCAAACTTCAAAAGATATTTAAATACTGGAGTTAATAAACGTAGTTTACCTGTAATTAATAATATTGAACTTTGGCATATGCGGCTGGGTCACATAGGCGTTAAACGCCTTACCCAATTGGTTAGGAATGGTTTGATACCAGATCTTACCATTGAATCCTATCCAAACTTGTGAATCCTGTATTCAGGGTAAGATGACCAAAGCCCCATTTTCTGGTGTTGGACACCGCGACACTAACTTACTGGAACTCGTACATTATGATGTATGTGGTCTACTAAGTCAAACTGCTCACAGTGGTTATTCGTACTTCTTTACATTTACCGATGATTTGCACGATACGGTTATGTGTATTTGATGCGACATTAAATCGAAAACCTTTGAAAAGTTCAAAGAATTCGAAATGAAGTAGAAAAATAAACTGGACAATATATTAAATGCCTTCGATCTGATCGAGGCGTGAATATATGAGTGGTGAGTTCATGGATTATATGAAGGAGAATGGGATTCTCGCTCAATATACTCCTCCAGGTACTCCACAACACAATGGAGTATTTGAGAGGAGAAATCGGACTTTATTGGATATGGTCCGATCGATGTTGAGTTTCACAGATTTGCCCTATTACTTATGGGGTTACTCTCTTTTAACAGCTGCACATCTTTTGAATAAGATTCCTTCAAAGTCGTTCCTACGACTCCGTATGAGATATGGTTCAGTAGGAGACCAAATCTTAGTTACATTAAGGTTTGGGGTTGTCCTGCCTATGTCAGGGTGACTCAGTAAGATAAGCTTTCGCCTCGAGGGCAAAAGTTTAGGTTTGTCGGATATCATCGAATACGAGGGGATATCTGTTCTATGATCCGAGCATCGAAATGTGTTCGTAGCTCGCTTCGAAAATTTCTAGAAGTAGAATTTTTGTCAGAATGAGGTGGTA